>JAADWJ010000622.1:0-14538 GCA_023336165.1 Pythium monospermum | reverse complement strand
CCAGACTTGAGTCTTGTCTGGTGAGGGACTTGATCGTGGCGAGATTTTGTTTCACCTTCCAGTACGTTGGCACAATGAGATCGGAATTCGGCGTCATGGCATTGCCGTCTTGTGGATACGCCAAGTGGTAAAACTGCAACAGTTTCTTGAACATGTGCACCATCTCCTCGTCAAGCGCTCCCCAAAGCGGGAACGCGACCAGAAGTTGGTGATTCATCACCCCTTCTTCGCGCAGTTCTTTGTAATGTTCTCCACCCTTCAGGTCGTATCTGTGGTCGACAATCTCACGCACAATATCGAGCACGAGGGTCGGATCCAAGATCATAGTTTCTGCGAAAGCGCCACCGACATCACGCTCGTACCACAACACGTCGCCCAGATCGTGGAGCGTGCGAAGGATCGTGAGACACTTTTCACGCGTCAGACCGGCAATATCCCCTGCCAGTCGACCGGAGAACGTGAGCGGGTCGGTGATCAGTTTTTTGACACGACCCGTGGCGTCTGTGAGATCGGTCACTTCGAAACACCGGCGTTTGACAGCTTCGAGGACGTGCGTGTACATGAGTGGCATGACAAATGAACGGTCTTCTTGGCTGTCCACGATCACGTCTTGCACTGCCTGCCAGGCTTTTTTAACGGCGTCATCCGTGGTAACGCTAACCACAACGATCTTGCTTGAGATCAGTCGAGCCAAACTCTTTTTTAAGGTATCCACATCCACCACATTCGTGAGCTCGGGCGTGTCACAATGCACTCCGTCAGCCAGGGTGGCTAGCTTCGTTTGTTCCTGTTCGCACAAGAATTGCTGTGTCCACTGCCCAAGTCGAGTATTCAGATCATCCACGACTGGCTCGATCTTGCTTGGGGTCAACTTGTCGGCCTTGGTGCCCACGAAGACGAACTCGGCGTCTGGTTGACGAGCGAGAATCAAACGCACCCAACGGAAAACTGTCCCAAACAAAAAGCTGCGCATCCTGGAGGCATTCTCCCTGTCAGGTAGCTTGTTCGCAGCCTCCAGTTCAGAAGCGTACGCTGACAAATCGACGCCAAGAGGTACAGCGTCCGCTTGGAGAAAAAAAGCGAGTGTGCCACTTGGTAGACGTCTTGCCCTGCAAAGTCCCAGCACGTGACTTCGTGATGCGTCACCGTTGGTGACCCGTCGACGGTTGTTTCTTCAGAGAACGACAGCAAGATGCGGTCGATGCCGATCGTTCGGTCCTTGATATCCACAAGATACGGCCTCGCGGCCTCCAATGACTTGATGAGACTCGTCTTGCCTCCTTCGCTTGGACCCACCACACAGATCTTGCGACGGGAAACCAACGCGTCGGATGGTGTCTGCGCCAACTCGTTCAAGTACGTCTCCACAGAATCGGCCCCTCGCCGCACATTTTCGAGAGGGATGTTCGTGAGCGGCGGGCGAGGGTTGTTGGATGATTGCTTTGTCCAGTGGAGCACGCACGACAAGAGCCCACTACACCACGCTAGCGAGTCGGCGGTGTAGGTCTGATCATCAGGCAAGCGACACCACTCTGGACTCCACGTAGCTCCGCGAGCGCACAAGACGTTCGCAATGGTGTAAAAATCTTGCGCCTTTATATGTGGCATCTCCACCCAAGGGAAAACCACGTCGCGAAGCGCGGCGTGTCCGTCCTGCACATCACACCAACCACACCACAGCGCGTAGTTAGTTGTGCGATTGGCCTAGGATACACCATTGAGGCCATAGCTCACGTACACTTCTCGCCGCATGCAAATTCGCACCCTTTTCCAAAAGCAACTGGGCCATCTTGAGATTCCCAGAAGCAGCAGCAATATGAAGAGCCGTCATTCCATCCTAAAATGATCGCGCAGATCAGCAAACCAGCACCCAAGCCACCACACACGAGCAACACCCACAGCGCGACTCACATTATCAGCCGCATTCACATCCGCTCCATTCTCCACGAGCAACTCGACCATATCGACGCTTTCAAACGCCACAGCAATATGGAGAGTACTCTTTCCATCCTATCATGATCGAGCAGAACCGCCTCGCGTCAGCAACAAGCCAACACAAGCCACTACACAACAACAACAGCCAAAACGCGACTCACCGCAACAGCCGCATTCACATCCGCTCCATTCTTCACGAGGAATTGGGCCATATCGACGCTGTCATCTTTTCGATCCTCAGTTGCAATTTGAAGAGCAGTCCATCCACTCTACCATGATCATGCAGACACCGCCACACGTCAGCAACAAGCAGCCAAGCCGTCACAGATGAACAACATCCACAGCGTGCCTCACGTTATCAACTGCGTTCACATCCGCTCCATTCTCCACGAGCAACTCGACCATATCGACGTCCACACGCACAGTAGCAAGATGAAGCGCGGTCACTCCATCCTACCAGAACAGGCTAACGTCAGCAACAAGCAACGCAAGCCACCAGACAAACAACAACAATCAAAGAGTGACTCACGCTATCAACTGCATTCACACCCGCTCCATTCTTCAAAAGATACTGGGCCTTCTTGAAGTTTCGATGTTTCGCAGCATGATGAAGAGCAGTCATTCCATCCTATCACGATCGCGCAGAACCGCCTCACATCAGCGGCAAGCAACACAAGCCACACACAACAACAACAGCAGCCAAAGAACGACTTACGCTATCGACCGCGTTCACATCCTCTTCGTTCTCCACGAGCAACGGGGTGGCGCCGACGACGTTGTCTGCATGTTCCTGGGCGGTGGCCATGACGCTGGCCCCCCTTTTGGTTTCTTTCCTTTCTCATCAACTCATTCTCACTGTCAACTGACCACTTCAAGTGCGAGGTTTTTTATTTCACTTGTGTGAGGGTTTTCCCAAGTGCATACGGCGTCGCAGTCATTCCTTCTAAGTACGATTGCATTTTCGACAAATTCCAAATCTGAGAAGGGAACATGTTGCCATGGACTTGGCAAGCGTGTTGCGGAGCAGTATGTTGGGGGGAATACGAGGCATTCCACACCCCCAAAAGAAGCACAACCTCGATCAAGTGCTGTCCACGAATCGTCGCATATCATGGCGCGCAGAGGCAACAACTAGCGGGAGAGTGCGATGATTTTCTTCACCAGAGTAACAAGCGCTTGGTGTGATGATGCCATACTGATCGTGAAACGGGCAGCGCCTCGCGTCATGTCGTGGACGACAACGCCCTGGAACTCGGAAATTTGTCTGAAGTCTGCAACCCCAGTGTAAGTACTGTTCACCAAGTATGTGAACCGAGAACTCGTGGAAGGACTGAATCACTGTGGGCAAGAGCGGGCTCACCTCACTCCTTCTCAATGATGATGGCACCGATGGTATTGTCGATACCTCGGCTGTTCCAACGAACCGCCGCGATATGAGTGCATGCGTGCTTGTGTGGGAATGTATGAACCAAGTCCGTTGGACTACAACGATGCCTGGGTCCAATCAAGGCGAACCAGCGACCCACGTGATTCTGGTTGCTCTTGCTGTCGATGAAGCTGACGTTTGACTACCTGCACTCGAACTTCAGGATCCAGATATCACGGACCTCACCATCATCTACATTTGTGTTCCCTTTAGCACCTACCAGTGCCATGGGGCGGCGGCAGCGGCGGAGGTGACGTTGTCACTGTATGGTCATCCACACAGAGCACGAGCAGAAGGGCGACTACCACGAGTCGCTGCAGCTGTGGAACACATCATCACCACACCACGGATACTTTGCCGCTTGGCAGAGCAACCCAAGAGAAGCGAGACGACAGCAGAGTATATCTACAGGACATGGAGAGCTTTCTCCCACCGAAATGGAAGCGCTCGTGGTCCAAGAGCGACGTCAGCTCTTGCTGGATATGCTGGACACAGTTGAGAAACTGGACGCGTATGTACTGAGACAACACCCAACACCAGGAGCAGAAAGAGAGTCGCTGGATTGTGGAAGAACAAAGAAGCCCAGCGAGACACGCAGAAGACTCAACAAGTGTGGCGTACTACGTAGTATATGAAGGATGTGCTGCTGCGGGGCGTGCCAGCTTCTCAGGCGGTGATGTGTTCTGATGGATCCTGGTGCTGTTGTCGCCTTGCTCTATCAAGATGGCAGCGGCTCGCCACTGAAAAGCAAGTACAGTACGGGACCGATATCAAAACCGAGAGCTCATCACACGCACGATGATCCGACGGCAGTTTTGGGTCTGTGGATTCAGCTGCGGCGAACAGATCCGTTTTAAACGTTAGTGTGGCAACAGTCATAGTAAAGCACTGTATCGGCACCACCGCCGTCGTCGGAAAAGAGACATGCCGTTTTTATGGACCAGTGGGTCCGTCCATGGACAGTGCCTTCTCCGACGGCGGTCACGCGTGATTTGCAGGAGTGCTCATGGACTTTATCAAAACGTGCTGTGTGCTAGTCGTTTACGAAGCGAGCATTCCCCAATTTGCTTGGTCCAAGTCAAATTACACAAGATGAAGGTTGCTGTGATCGCTACTGCTACTGCCACTGCTGCGCTTGTCGCCTCGGTCAACGCTCAAGACATGACTGTCCCTGCAATTGTCGCGTGTCCGGGCGTCACTACGCTCAAGCCATGGGTCTCTGGTGCCGACGCGTTGGCGTGTACAAACGAGACCGGCTACAAGCCGATTCTATTCGTTCTTCCGACTGATGCGATCCTTGCTGCGTTTTGCCCAAACCAACGCTGCCGTGCACTTCTCCCACCAACGCTTTCGCTTCGTCCACCGGCAGAGGACTGCACAGTGAAGACAGGCACGGTCAAATTCTATGGCGAGATTGTTGATATCTTCAACACCAAGTGCAAAGATATTGCGATTGTCCCATCGCCAACCACGCCAGCGCCTACGACCGTCAGTCCAGTGCCAACTACTGTGGCACCAGTGCCAACGACCGTGGCTCCAGCGCCTGCCACGGTGGCACCAACACCAACTACTGTGGCGCCAGCGCCAACGACCGTTGCTCCGGTACCAACAGCTGTGGCGCCAGCGCCAACGACTGTGGCACCAACACCAACTACTGTAACGGCCGTGGCACCAGGGCCAACTACGGTGGCGCCAGAACCAACAACTGAGGCTCCAGCGCCGACCGCCGAGGCTCCTTCGCCGACCACCATGACGCCAATTGTGACCACGACCACGCCGTGCCCATTGCCTCATCCAACGACGGAGCCGCCACATCTTTCCTGCTAAGCGTTTTGGTGAGAGTGATGAAGCGGATCTCTTTTGCAGCTGCTGGGCTGTGATCATCCAGTACACACGGAATCGGAATCCCGGATACCTGTTGCCACTTTTGTGGGTGATTCGCTTCAAAAATAGAATATAGTAACACAACACGAAATTATTGTCCCGTACTTCGAAGTATTATGTTCTGTTTCTTGGGTCAGCCACCAGGGGACACTAAAAGTCTTGAATCTCGATCTCAACGAAGCCTGACTGCTCGATGGAGAGAGAGCGCAATGGCTGGCTGCTGCATCACATTGTGCCGGTTACCTGCAGTCCACGACGTAACCCGACGCAGTAAAATCATGGCGAGAAACAATGTGTCTTGTAGTATATATTCCGCTCCTTTTTTCTTTTAAAATTCAAGGTCTTTCAAGTCCAGCCATTTCGAGATATACAAACAGGTCTGCGGAGAGATCACATTTCCTTCTTGGCACTGGTCAAACACGGGACACACGCCACAAGGCGTCTCCGATAGATAATTGAAAGTGGAAATCTCTTGCGAGATCTTGTACTTGGTCTCATGGTTACTCTGACACAATCAATCAGGCTCCGGTCAGTTACGATACAGTGCAGTAGGTTTGGGTTACAAAAGCATAGCGTACCCCTGGTGTGAGCCGCACGGCGCGGACCTCTTCAACGCGGCCATCGTACATGAGCGTTTGAATGATCGAGCGGATCTCTTCGGGGCCAAGCGCGACTTTCGAGATGCCCGACGCGTGGACTTTATCGGTGATCGCCTTGAGCGTGCTCATGCCGCTGGCTTTGATCACTTCGTACACAAATGTGCTCAGTGTGTGGATGAACACGTGGTCAAACTCTTGCTCGTTGTACCAAGGGCCACCGGTGATCTCGGTAGATGGCACCAAGTCGTACAGCATATACAGCTTCTTATTCTTGCTGCTGATTGATTTGACCGACTTAACCAGGCGACGCGATTCCAACACGCGCAACGTCTTGGTCACGATTTGCTGTGGGATATTCGTGTGGGTCTTGATGTCCCTTGTCCAGACTCCTTTGTTGCCCGCGCGCTCGATCTCTTGAAGCACCAACCGCTGTTCCACACTGCTCCATATACAAGCCCATTGTGTAATGAGAAAGGATGCAACAGGTCACGACTTCAGTTGATACAGGACAACGTACGTGAGTCCTTTGATGCGCTCGGCTTCCTCGGCGCCCACGACACCGTACGACAACACGTTGCCCTTCTGGTAGATCTTGATGCGTCCCTACACGTACAGCATACACACTATATCAGCATACATGGTCCATTGTAGCGACAGGAAGATGACGGCAGTACCTCTGTCATGAGCGTATTGATGATGGTCGGCAACTTCTCGTACTCGCCCTTGCCTTCTCCTTGGAAGAAATCACGCACTTCCGCATCGGTCATGGGCTCTGGGTAGTTGCGCAGAAGCCCAAGGAACCGCGCCACCAGCGCCTGTGTCGCTGCGTTCGCACTCATCGTTTATCTACGCAGCAAATGGAGAAAAAAACGGAGCTATTCGTTGCCAATTACTGCGCCATCCACTGGAACAAAATGGACAACCAACCCACAATTCCGGTTTTTCTTATGAATCCGTTATGAACCCATTTAAGTTAAGTTTCTTTTGCATCGATGGAACCTATCAGTTACGAACACACTTGGTTGTTCGCCAATCAGTTTTCGGGCTGGTGCAACCTGAAGCGACAGACAGCAAGAGCAAACCACATTGACCAAGCAAATCGCGCTCAACCATCATGAAGTTCTCGTACGAGGTATGCAACCCACCCGCTTCTGCTAGCTGCTCCCCTCTCTATATGTATATATGCTCATCTAACATGCACTACCACCCCCAGTTCCGCCACTTGTGTGGCAGCGTGTACTCGCAGGGCAACGTGACTTTCACGCCCGACGGCAACTCGATTCTCAGCCCCGTGGGCAACCGCATCACCCAGTTTGACCTCATCAAGTGCGTATATACCCTTCATCACCACTACCTATTCAATCACACTGGGTATTGACGCTCTGACGCTTTGTTATAACAGCCACACGTGCAAGACCTTTGCGTTTGAAGGCCGCAAAAACGTGGAGCGCATCGCCGTGTCTCATGACTCCCGTTTGCTCATCGCCGTGGACACTGACGGCCGCTGCCTGCTCATCAACTTGCGCAAAGGCGTGATCTTGTACCGGTTCAATTTCAAGAAACCCGTCCATGCGCTGTGTTTTTCTCCGGATGACAAATACGTCGCAGTCACGCATGGCAACAAAGTGCAACTGTGGGTCACACCCGGTGTGCGTCGTGATTTTGCGCCGTTTGTCTTGCACCGCACCTATGGCGGCCATTACGCCGACATTTTGGCCATCTCATTTTCCCACGACTCTCAGTTTTTCGTGACTTGTGGAGAAGACTTGTCGGCGCGTGTGTGGAGTGTCCATCCACATGAAAGTTTTGAACCGGTGACGTTAACAGGCCATCGCGACTATGTGATTGGCGCGTTTTTCACTTCGGATGACCGCGAGATCGTCACAGTCGCCAAGGACGGCGCCGCGTACTTGTGGGGTTTTAACCTACCCGAAGATGATGAGGACCAAGAAGAAAAAGCACCAGCGATCGCAAGAGCGACCAAATGGTTTACGAAAAAAAAGCACATTTTCAAGATGGATTTTGCAAAAGTGCTTTGTGCGACTTTCCATGCGAAAACCAATTTACTGGTGGTCGGTTTTGGCAATGGCACGTTTGGCATTTACGAATTGCCATCGTTTAACAATATCCACACACTCAGCATCACGCAAAATGAAATTGAAAGTGTCGCGATCAACGTCACGGGAGATTGGCTCGCCTTTGCGAGTAAGAAACTGGGCCAATTGCTAGTCTGGGAATGGCGCAGTGAAACGTATGTGCTCAAGCAGCAGGGCCACTATTTTGATCTGAATGTCGTGGATTATTCGCCTGATGGCAGGATCATCGCCACGGGTGCCGATGACGCCAAGCTCAAGCTGTGGGATACCACCAGTGGGTTTTGCTATGTCACGTTTTCCGACCACCAGGCGCCCGTGACGGGCGTCAAGTTTACTCCAAATGGCCAAGCAGTCATCAGTGCCTCTCTCGATGGCACGGTGCGTGCGTTTGATTTGAACCGGTACAAAAACTTCCGCGTCATGACCACCCCAACTCCGGTGCAGTTTATTTCACTGGCGCTGGATCTCAGTGGGCAAATCGTGTGTGCGGGCACACTGGACCCATTCAATATCTACGTGTGGTCGCTGCAAAATGGGCGGCTCACGGATGTGCTCAGTGGCCATACGGGGCCCGTGACCTCGTTAGCGTTTGCACCGTCCGTGTCGGCCGAGCCAGTGCTTGCCTCGGGCTCGTGGGACCATACCGTGCGGCTCTGGAATGTGTACCAGAACAAGAGCCTCATCGAGCCGTTGGCGCATTCCACGGATGTGCTGGCGGTGGCGTTTCGTCCCGATGGCAAGCAACTCGTGTCAGCGACTTTGAATGGGTATTTGAATATCTGGGAAGTCAAAGACGGCGAGCAAGTCGGCTCCATTGACGGCATGCGTGATATCGCAGGCGGCCGCAAGTCCACCGACAAGATTTCAGCAAAAAACAATTCCATTTCCAAGCATTTCACAAGCGTTTGTTACTCGGCCGATGGCTCTTGCGTGCTCGCCGGTGGACGCAGTAAGTTTATTTGTATCTACGAGACGTCGCAGCAAATCTTGCTCAAGAAGTTTCAACTTTCCCACAACCGGTCGTTAGAAGGCGTGCTGGATTACTTGAACAGCAGCGACTTGACCGCCGCTGGGCTCACGAAGAATGAACTGCAACAGCATTTGGAAGATGGCGGGAAATCTGCAGGTGATGATTTGCTCGGTGCTTCGCGGGCCGTGGACCCCGGCTCTCGTCGCAAGAATATGGAAGTTTTGTCAAAAGCCGTCATGTTTTCACCCACCGGACGCTCGTGGGCCGCGGCGACCACCGAAGGGTTACTCATTTACGCTCTGGATGAGACGCTCACGTTTGATCCGTTTGAGTTGGACGAAGAGATCACGTCGGATTCCATCAAGCGCACTCTCAAGAGACACGAGTACGCCAAGGCGCTGCTCATGTCGCTCCATTTGAACGAAGAAGAGCTCATCCAACGGTGTCTGGAAGGCGTTCCGGTGGCCAATATCCCACTGGTCGCGCAGTCGTTGCGTGATGTGTACTTGAAACGAATGATGGATTTGCTGGCCAAGAAAATTGATGCTTCGCCGCATCTCGAGTTTTACTTGCAATGGAGCTTGGCGATCTTGAACACCCACGGCACCAAGCTGCGGGATGAGCCAAGTGATTTTATGGCCACGTTGCGCGCATTGCAAAAGAGTATCGCACGCCACTTGAACGATTTGGCCAAGATGTACGTTTTTGTTTTTTGTAAAAGGGTTTTGTGTGGGAAATTTTGGTGCTAATATTTTGGGTTTTTTATGTTTTTTGTAGCTGTGATGATAACCAGTTTTCGTTGAGTTATTTGCAAAATTTGAACCGATTACAATCACGAGAGACAAGCATTACGACTGCTGCTATTGACGCGTAAACAACAAAAGACCACATTGAGTTTTTGCTTAATAATAGACATTTTTTCAGATAAAAATTGTGTATTCTATATTTTTTAGGAATAGTCGGTGGTCCAGAGTGTGAGATCACAGTCGGCTGCCGTTGCGACGTACTTGTGGGTCGGATGGACACTCAGTCCTAACACGACGCTTCCGCTGGTGTTGTCTTTCCAGTCGTTTTCTATTTGTTTCTGGGTCTCCACATCCCACGCGACCACTTTGCCATCTTCTGACCCACTCAGGAGCAGCGCTTTCTTGGTGCGTGGGTCGCTGATAAACGCGGCCGAGATGCAGTACATGGAGTTCACATGGCCTGTGAAAGTCTTGACACACTGCGGCTTGGTCGGCGTCTTGTAGTCCCACAAAGACAGCGAGCCATCAAGCGAGCCGACCAGCAGAAACTCGCTGTTTGGCGTGAACCGCGCCAGAGTCGCCGGCACGCGTGGCTCGAGGATGATCTCCCGCAGGCACTGCATGGTCGCGACATCCCAGATGCGAGCCAGTCCATCGTAGCTGGATGTCGCTAATAGAGTGCCGTCGTGGTTGAAGTCCACACAGGAGACGGGCTCTTGGTGGACCGTGAGCTCCACGAGACAACGGCCCGTGCGCACGTCCCACAGCCGCACGGTCTCGTCAAACGAGCCGCTCGCGATGAGCGAGCCCTGCGGGTTGAACTCGCAGCAAAACACATACGTCGAATGGCCGTCATCTGCGCCATCGTTGTCTGCTGGTCCCAGGCTCGTTTGATTCCGAATAGTCGACGAGCCCACGGACCGCGCACTGGTGGTGGTGCCTTGATCCAAGGGAAGCCCACTGAAGAGGAAGCTGCTATTATGCGCTGGCTTGCCGAGCACTGAAACGCATTTCTGCTGGTCGACATCCCATACGCGCAGTGTGCGGTCGTCGGACGCCGAGACAAGATACGCGCCATCACGGGACCAGGAAACATCCGAGATGCCTTGGTTGTGGCCATGCAAGGTCATCAGTGGTCCCGTCGTATGGACGTCGCCATCGTGGAGAGCAAGCAGTGCGCTGGTGGACCATACTTTGACAGTACGATCGGCCGCTACATAGATGGAGAGATACAGTTAGAGACAGCGTTTGCCATTACCTATGGGTGAGGATCCAGAAGATCAACGCACATGCGGTCGCGATGAATGCACCATCATGGGAGAACTTGACGCTGGAAATGGGCTTGCTATGGGCAGCAGAGACACTGCGCACTTTGATCCACGAAGCTGTGGCTGGTGGGCTTTGCTCTGTCGTGGGAGATGGAGCCGCTACTGTAGCAGTGTCCATTCCTGTTGCTGTTGGCGCCATTTGTCAATTGTTTTGGTTTGGTCTGGA
This sequence comes from Pythium monospermum, assembly GCA_023336165.1. Lineage (NCBI taxonomy): Eukaryota > Oomycota > Peronosporomycetes > Pythiales > Pythiaceae > Pythium > Pythium monospermum. Next base: position 3,388 of record JAADWJ010000622.1, on the reverse strand, counting down.
AGACACCAGAGTAACCAATGTAACCGGTTACGTTGAGCAGAGTAACCAGACCAAAAGGATAACTTGAATCAGTATATATTGGGTTATCCTTAGTTGCTGCCAGGTTGGTTGGCGTTCTGGACAAAATTGATATTGTACGAGCCCGACTGCGGGTCTTGGACGACTTTAAAGTTGTCCGTGCTCATGCCAAACTTGCCAAGGATCGTATTGCCAAAGCCTTTGAGCTTGTCCATCATCTCGGCCTTCATCTTCTCGGTGCGTTCGTCCACAGTCTTCTTCACACGCGCGTGGGCCGCCACCGCCGTGCGTATTGTCGGATCAATCTTCAACACGGTATCATAGTCTATAAAGATTTTTCCAACCAGTGTCAGTGAGCCATATGCCATGACATTTCCCCCTAGAGACCAGCATATCACACGACGAGACCTTTGAGCGCGTCGTCCAGCTTGTCGTCCTTCTCGTACAGCTCCGCTCGTCGCAGAAGAGCCTATACAAACCACAGAACCATAGCTGGTGAGTCCCTTCTCCTCCACTCTGCGATGTGTTTCTAGCCCTGCCCTAGGGTACAGCCTGCAGCCTCCATCTAACCAACCTTGACGTAGTTTGGCGACAGCTCAATCGACTGGTTGCAGTCCTCAATCGCTTCCTCTGGCCGACCAACCTTGGCCAAACACGCTGCGCGGTTGCTGAAGTAAACGGCTCGATTGTACGCGTACTCGTCCTCAGCGGGGCAAAGCTTCAGCGACGTCGTGTAGCAATCGATCGCATCCAAGAAACGGCCTTCACTAAAGTGCCTATTTGTTTCACACACAAAAACAGTGAGATTTCCATCCATCCACCCGCCCATCCATACGCAGGCTCATAAGAGAGACGCATCTCATGAGTGATGCATACTTGTTGCCGAGTTCCTTGGCCTCGGAGGCGTTCTTGACGCTTTTGCCACCGTCCACGAGCATCAATTTCTCCAACCGCGACTCCAACGTCTCCTCTTCTTCTTCCTCTTCGTCCGCCGCGACTTGCTGCTCGGTACCGTCTGCTACCGCATCATTGACCTTCACTGGGTAGTGCGTCTCCTCCTCCAAGATTTCAAAGCGCGACGCCGCCGCGTCCTCCGTATCGTGTCCGCCCGCCATCTTGTTGCAGGTCTGCAGTCTTTTTTTTTTATTGATGACGACTTTGTCTTCCAGATTCTTCTACCTATCCATTTATAGAGGCAATGATCTCAGTTATATTACAGTCATGAGTTACGATCGACTTCATACATTTAATCAACATATGCGGTTACAGAGGGAATCATTTCTGAACCCACATAGAATTGTATTGCGCCAATTCTCTTGCAAAAATATATTGTCGGCAAAATGAGGAACCAAGCACCAAACACCATGCACTCGTAGTACCGCAAAAGTCTGATAGATCTGACACCACAAAATATAATACCTGTAACATCGTATGTGTATACTTTTTCGGAATCAGTGAATTATATTACTGAAGTGACATTAACAAACCTGTAATAAACCATACACATGTTTGAAAAATTTGGGTTGGGGGTGTCAGATCTTTCGACTTTTGCGGTAGTATACAGTACACTTCAGCAGGCAGGGCAATGTATGTCGCTCTCAGTGATGAGGTATTTTTTTTTTCATTTTTTCCCCTTTTTCTTGGCGCCACCTTTCTTTCCCTTTTTGGTCTTGGCGAGCATCTTGGCGAACTCTCTTCGAGCCAAAACACCTCGATATACTTTTTGGATCCGGGTCGCCGCATGGAAAATAAACTGCCACACACAAAACACAACCAATCAAGATACGTCAGCCACTAATAGCACCAGCAGGTGAGAGAGACAAAGAGAGAGACAAGCAGCCGCGTACCATTTGCTTTTCGCGTTCCCTTGCTCGGATCTCTTCCAAGACGCGCTCTTCGGCGTCAATGCGCGCTTGTTCTTCATCGATTTTCTGGAAATGTTCATTCAGTTCATCACATTGCGCACGTTCTTTCAGGAAACTGGCTTCCACGTCTTTGATCGCGTCTTCCAGTGTGACCATCTCAGCATCGTATTTTTCAATGATAGAGGCCAACTCAGCGGCGGTTTTGCACTTTTTCTTGCGCAACAAATCCTCTTCTTCTTGGTGTTCTTGGGACATTTTACTGCACTGCAATTGTAAACTCGTCGCTTTATCCTGCAGCATTTTCATTTCCTGGGTGTGCATCTCATGGGCCTTGCTCTGGACGTCTTTGAGCTCGCCTTCGATCATACTGAGCTCATGGGTCGCGGTCTGGTTCATCGTGTGGAGCTCATTGCGAAGCTTTTGCACTTGTGCATCCAGCAACGAAATCTCTTCATCTTTTGTCTTGCGCAACTCGCTCAGCTTTTCGCGGATCGACACGCGGTCGTCTTCGGCTTGCTTCATGCGGCTCTCCGCGATCTGCATCATCTCTTTCTTGGACTTGGCGTCTTCAACAGTCTTATCCAGCTGGCTATGAGTCAAATCCGTGAGCTCTGAGAGCGCCTTGACCAGCATTTGCATATCTTCTGAACGGTCATGCGAGGACGTGCCGTAATGGTACAAGATCTCGACTGCGACAGGGTTTTCCTTCAAGTCCCGGCATAAAGTCTTGGTCGTGGCTTTGACTTGCTCGGCGATTTCCTCTTGCCGAGCGTCCAGCGCGTCAATGGCTTGCAAGTACAGTTGTTCCCATCGCCAGTGTTCGCGGGTCAATTCCGCGGCATTCAAGCACCGGTTTTCACGAAGCGTCGCGAGCAACTCGTTCTCTGGATCCAGCGGCACGTAGGTGAGGTAATTGAGCCGATCCAGCAAGTCGCCCATGACCGCCATCATCCGCTGGGACTCGACATTTGTGAGCTTTTGCATCGTTTTCTCGTTGCGATCGCTTTCTCTTGTCGCTTGCTCTTTGTGCTGGGGTGACCGCCTGCCTTGGCGACCAGCGTCGTTTCGTGGGCTGGTGTCCCTTATTCAAGGGCGAGGTCCCTCGTACAAAAGGCACAACCTGCACAAATACATATTTGGTACCCTTATAGACGCGTGTTCAGGTTACTTTAGTGCGCACAGTACTCTCCAAATCGCATAATCTGGTTTGGAGGACAAACGCATTATCCAGATCCAAGGTGTCGGGACGGATCGTGGTGGAGCCAGGCAAATTGAAAACTGAAGTCGACACCTACAAAAACACCCAGTCAAACACCCAGTCAAACCCTTTTCAGCAACTGCTACTTCAGAAATGCAACTACACGTACCAAAATGTTGCAGCGACGTATGCACCATAAAGAGCAGCCACACGGTCATCTTGGCCTGCACGAGCCACCAGTCGGTGCGCAACACAAGTGTGATTTGATGGAGCGCGTGAAAGTGCAGTCGCCGATGAAGGATCGCAT
>JAADWJ010000621.1:0-14592 GCA_023336165.1 Pythium monospermum | reverse complement strand
CCCCCCCCCCCCCCCTCCCTCCGCCCCCTCTCCCATGCACCCTCTCCTCCACGCGCTTACCCACATTCCACCCCCCCTCTCTCTGTCTCTCTCAAATAGCAAAGTGCCCGAAGAGCTCCAAGTGAGCAGCGGCTCCGGGTTGGCGTTTTCCGTGTTTTCCTTCGTGGCGATGGGGGTCTTGCTGCTTTCCCACTACGCTGCGTTCATGCGCGAGAGCACGCGCACGTACGTGGTCATGGATTCCCACCAGGAAGACCAGCTCCGTATCAATTTCAACGTGAGCCTCGTGGCCGTGCCGTGCACGCACGCAAGTGTCGACTTGTCGGACCACATGGGCCAGAAATTCAACAATATCACGCGCCATATCCGCCACTTCCGCTTGGCATCGAGCAAGACCACGCAACAAGTCGCACGGCTCGATGAACTGGTCATTGAAGACGATTCAAAGGGTATCCCGATGTGGGGCACCGTGGACAGGCAAGTCAAAAATGGGGTCCACTATTCGACCCCCTTGACCACTAAAAACTACTTCGAGTTCATGGCCAAGTACGAATTAGTGCTGGTCAATTATTACGCACCGTGGTGTCCGTTTTGCCAGCAATTGAACCCGGAATGGGAGCGCGCGGCGGCCCAATTGATCGACCACCCAGAGTACAGCGAACGCGTCGCGATGGCCTCGGTCGACTGCACCGATGACGACGCCGCGTACCTTTGCCGCCGCGCCCATATTCGCGCATTTCCGACCATGCTGGTACGTAAAAAACGCCATTTTTTGATGGATTTATCCAGGAAAATGGCGATTTTTAATCATTTTTAAGGTGAATAATTTCAAAAAAACTAATTACATTTGACTTGGCTTGTGCTGTTACAGATCTACATGTACGGGTCCACGTACACTCGTTTTATGTACAACGGCCCGCGCAAGACCGAGTATTTATTGCAATTTTTGGATTTATTCTACCGCCGACTGGAACCGGATGCCGATTTTGCGGAAGAAGTCCATGTGAACGACAACACCTTGAATTTGCCCATGCACGTCAACCACGAAAATGTGGATGCCATCAATCTGAAGAAAATCAAGCAGACGTTGCCGCCAGACGGTGTGGAAGGCTGTGAGATCTCTGGCAGCATCAGCGTGAACCGTGTGCCAGGCAAACTCGTGCTCACGGCGCGGTCCGCGGACCATTCCTTTGATCTGGCGGGCGTCAACATCACCCACCATGTGAACCATTTTTCCTTTGGCCAAATCAAGCGCTCTGAGCATCTGGTCGATGGCGAGCGCTCAAGCATGAGCAGCCAGCTGGTCGCGCCGTCGAACCGGTACCCTCTGGATAAGACCATGTACTACGCCGAGAATGTCAACATCACCATCGAACATTACCTCAATGTACGTTTTTTGTTGTTGTAAAAAGGGTTTAAAACAGCCTAAAAGTGGTCTAAAACAGGTATTTTATGTCGTAAAACAGGTCGTGGGCTTTGACCATTCGGACCAGCGCGAATATCTTTTTGACCCCGTGCCGCGCGTGTACGAGTTCTCCGCGAGCAGCAACCAGTACAACGCCAGTAACTCGCTTCCGGCGGCTTTGTTTACGTTTGACGTCTCCCCATTGGTCATTTTAGTGGTGAAAAACAATATTCCTCTCTACCGGTTTCTCACGTCGCTCTGTGCGATCATTGGCGGCGTGTTTACCGTGATTGGGCTTGTCGACTCGGGCGTCTTCCACGCGATGAACTCGATCAAGAAAAAGCAAATGCTTGGCAAATACCACTAAACAAAAAATAACAGTTTTAGATGCATTTATTGTCACCAAAACCCCCGGTATTACGGTTGTTTAGAGATTAAATTCTGCCGTTTTTTTACACTTGCAAGGAGTTGGATTTCACAGCGTCCACTTTACGGAAATGCTGGTACATCGCAAACGCCCACACATACAAATTCGCGATTGCGCCAGCGACGGAAATAGCCATGAGTGGTAAAAACGGGTATTTAACGCCAATTTTAGGCAAATACTTGAAACCCATTGCACCAACGGCCACACAAACCAACAAAATCAAATAAAGAGTCTCTCCAAAATGCATTTTCACTTTTTTTGATGGATTTTTTGGCAGCGTTTCTTTGAGAAATGGGTTTAACGTCGCATACGCCAGAAAACCATGGGTCAACGCGATCAAAATTTTGGTCAGTTGCTCGGCCGGTGTGAAAAGCAAAGGGAAAAGAGACAGCGCACTGGAAATGGCAGCAAACCGGTACAGTCTCATATCATTGACGCTGTCGGCGGCCAGCAGCGCCAATGGCAAAACAACTTGTAAAATGGCCTTTTCATGGACATGGTACCCGACCATGAATGCACTGTGCATACAAAAAACAAGTGCGCTCATAAATACCGACGGATGCGGTTTTTGCCAAATCGTCACCAGCACAGGCACCATACTGAGCAGCGTGAGCAGTCCACAGACTAATGGTGAGACCGAGGGAAGCACGGCAAAGCTGGCTTCTTGCACCAGCCCGCCGCTCATGCGTCCGACGCCACCACCCACAGAAGAAGAAAACAAACCACTGGCGACAAGGAGCTTGTCCATAAACGCGTACAGCGCCCACACATTTGGCGCCCAGTATGCATGGCAAAGCCCCCTTTGCACAGGGAAAAGCCGCTCAAAAATTTGCTTTAAACCAGCGATTTTATCTTCCTGTGCGAATATAATCGAGCCAAAGGCAAGGGTGATTATGGAAACCACCAATACACCGAGTTGGATAAATTTGCCCATGGAGAATTTTTTTTTCTTGCCATTTTCATTTTCCACGGAATAATAGCAATAATGGCGCAGTAAATACACAAAATAAAGCGGCGCGGCGTACAAAAAAATATGTTTCAGCATCAGCAAAACAGTGTACAAAAACGCGCCTTGCAAATCTTTCCCCATGCGCATTTTGGTTGCCGATAAAATCAAAATGCCCAAGAGGATGCCGTTGTATTGGAAATGGATATGGTCCACAAATAAAAGTCCGGCATCAAAAATGGTGATGACCATGACCACGAGCCTTTTATATGTCGTCGTAGAGGCATTTCCACTTGGCCACGACGCACAGTACGCGTACACGGCGTAAAAGAGCACGAAATCGGATAAAACCACGGAAATGCGCTGAAAAAGCACGATTTGTGGGCTAATTACAGGCCTGGACGACAATTGGACCAGTTGTGGGTCGATTTTGGACGCAAAAATTGATAGAAAATACTCGAAAAAGGCGAAAAACGGAGGATAATCCAGTGTCCATTCGCTTGTCTTGTCGTAATACCATTGGGAGAGAGGGAGCGAGTTGGTGATGGCGAGCCAGTTGCGGTGGACTTCAAAATCCGTGCTCGTGTAAGAGGGCATCAACAGCAGTTTAAGCGCGACGGAGAGGATGAAGAGCGTGATGATAGGCGCATCGATGGCGGTGGTGCTTGGTGGCCTGGGTGGTGCCATCGTCTGTTTGCCGCTGCCGCTAGCAGGAGGCGCCGATGGCGGTCGTCCCATTTTGTGTGTGTGGGATTTTTTGGGCACATGGATTTTCAATGGATGAAGTTTGCCAAATTTACAATTCTAACCATGTAGAAAGGTGAAATTAGAAAATTAGGCATGATAAATTTCTGAAATTACAGTTTACACTCGTTCGTTATGGACTGTCGATCCAATGCGATGATGATGATGATTATGCTGTAAGATCTCTTCAGCATGGGCTGAAAGAGGCAAGGAAGACAGAAACGGTGGTGGGTCACACTACCACAGACTCCGTGCTCAAAAACAATGCCAGTAAACCAAAAACATCCACGTATATTCCTCAAAAATGAACAAAATTATAAAAAAAACGTTTTTTTGACCAGCTGCTGCGCACCAAAAAACCCACACTTGATGATGATTTAGCATGGCCCATCGGCATCGACGATCTTGAGCGAGTGGTTGCGGCAGTGGGCGATCTCAAAGAGACACTTGTTGTTGTACGTCTTGCCATCGGACCCACAAAGCGGATCGTATTCGCGTGTGCATCCTTTGTCACACGTGTCTGCAGCCACCACCGGTTCGGGACACGCGCCGTCGGCGTCGACGACTGTGAGTGACGCGTCACGGCACAGCGCGATCTCAAAGAGACACTGGTTGTTATACGTCTTGCCGTCCGACGCGCAGAGCTGCTCAAGTTCCCGCGAGCACGGCTTGTCACACTCATCGTCATCTTCGCTTTCACTTTCGCTGTCATCTTCCTTATCATCCGCTTTTTCATTTTCATTTTGCTTTGTCGTTTTGGAGATCTTGATATGGAGCACTTCTTTCTCTTTGTACCCTTTGCATTCTTTTTCATGCGCGAGCGTGAGCGACGGCGTGTCACACTTGGCAAACTCAAAGAAGCACTTGCTGCTGTAGGTCTTGCCATCCGAGCCACAGACACGGGTCTTGTCGGAAGCGTCACACACCACTTTGCAGTCATGCGCCACCACCCCAGCAGGCGCACACAGCGCCAGCGCGAGTGCTGCCATGGAGAGAACGGTCATCACTTTCGCTCCTTTCATCGTCGTTGCGCCAGTTGGTTAATGCAGTCGTCGTCGACGACAAGATGATGCAGAGCTCCTTCGGCATCTGGTTTGGTCGAAGCGTTGTTGCATCTGGACACAACATTGTTATGTCGGATACAGTACTTTATCGAATGTCACTGTGAGTTGGTGGCATTGGATTGGATATAACACATATGATAACAACCCTATTTATACCCAATCAACGTTCCAGAGGTGACCAACTTCAACTTGGATGAAGCAACATAGACAGAGAACTTGGTGATCGTCATCGGCACGAACATGGGTACACTAACTGCCCAGTGTACAACGTAACCGAGGATACTGTACGGTAGTGCAGTAATACTGTGTTTGGTAAATTGAATACCCCAGTTCCGCAATATTTTGCTCCATTGGTTCAACTGGATCGCATTGAACACTGCACAGCAAGGATGAGTGAGCTGCAAGGCTCCTTTTATTTTCTTTAATGTTTTTTTTTTAAATGAATTGGTCCATTCGAACTCGAGAAGATCTTGATTTCAAAATTCGCCGAGAACATCCTCGGCTGAGCTAGTATAGCTCAGCTAATGGTGCTGTACTTCACTGTCAGTATCTGGATGGTAATAGCGATCGAGAAATCCACTTTCCTCATTCCCTGGTTGCTCGATCCACCCACGAGCGTCATCCACCGCCGCAATCAGTCCTTGTACAGCTACAGTTTTGTATATCACCATACATAGTGGGTGAGTGAGGGTGCCTCCATCATACACTCATAGACTGCAATTACCTGGGAAACTCGCTTGGATACGATCCAATGCCTTCTCTGTGGCGACCACGGCGACTAGAAAAATGTTTGACGAGCGGATCCCATGCTGCCTCAAAACGTGGATGGCATTGCAGATCGTTTTGCCACTCGTACACTCGCTTGTTACGAGCAGCAGCGACTGCGGTGGCCCACTGGCGCCTGCTGGCAGCGTCAGTTCTGCAGATCCCGTGACGCCATCGACTGGTATGAAGCGCAGCAGACCACAGAGATGGTCGGGCTGGATGATTTGGTAGTTGCGCAGCAAAGGGTACCCGCCACCGTCCACCCCGACTAACGTGGGGCGAACGACGATCTGCCTTTTGCCACTGCCACTGTGAGGGAGCAGCGACGGGCGCGTGCAGATGGCCAGTGCTTCCTCCAGTAAGATTCTGTGGGTTTTGCGTGAACAACGTTTATATTTGGTGAGCATACAGTATCCAGAGTCCAGTATCACAGCCAGAGTTTGTCACGGTACCGAATGAGCCGATTCGCGAGAAGCCGAAAGGACGAGACTCCAGCTATTCGAAGCCGCGCGGTCAAGTGGGCGACGGGGCGGGACCGCGATTCTTGGATCCCGCGGTGGTGTGGTGTGGCGGCCAGAGTAGTAGTAGGGATATAGTGGTGATACTGGGGGTGGCGGTGATGTTGATGACTGCCGGTTGGGTTGGGCCTGTTAGAAAGATGTGGAGGCAGCTCGTGGCGTGCAGCCCATATGCGGTCCTCATCACTGGTGCTTCTGCTGCCCACAAGCCGCTGCCTCTTGCAGTCGTCAGACGAAGAGGTTGGCTGGCTCCCTCTCTCTCGCTCTCTCCAGCTGCCCACACCCGTATAAGAAGGCGCTCTCGCTTCGACCACGATTGGTTCTGTTTTTACAGTTGGCATCAAGTCGCTGGATCGTCTTCGCTTGAGCGGTGTCTGCTGTGTCGTAGTCGATGGCGTTGCTGTCGTCTTGGTCATTTGCTTGCTCTTGTAACCACCACCACCATCCCCATCCTTTCCAGGGTTACGACCCTGGGGTACTCTCTCCCCAGGCGAGTTACCGTTACCGTTCCCTTCTCGCTCGGCCTTTGCGCATTGATTTTCATACACGCTTCGCGACCGTGCGAGGATACTTTTTCGGTTCTTGAAGGTGTTGCAGATCGCAGCGCGTGTGACGCCAAACTCGCGCGCCAGCTCGGATTGCTTTTCGCCGTTTGTGATCCGGCGAATGATCTCGACGCGGTCGTCTTCTTGCAGGTATTGCTGCCGCTGGCGGTACCGGTAGCCCTGCTCTTGGTTCGCCAGCCGCAACGTAGCGCCGTCCAGCACGAACGGGTCACTGGCAGTAGTCATACTAGAAGTAGGCGGAGCTGTCGTCGTGGCCATCGCGCTGTGGGCGTCTTGTCGTATGAGCATAGAACACCCGGATTTCCACGCACACGAGCTAATTGTGTGATGGGTTGGTTGCTCCTTCCTATGGCTGTGTAAATATGGACTGCCTTTTTTTTCAGCGGACGACGGCAACCAAGGGTCGTTATGATAGGATGACGAAGGGTTTTTGTGAGAGAGTGTGAGAAGGCACATGTGAGGGTTACAGTCTGCTGCTGCTTCATGCTGCCTTCACGTGCGACCCGGCGCCACTTGGCGGTTTCACACACGATTCGATACGTACCATCGGTAATACCGGTCCTATAAATACAGGAGCAGCTTTTAGGGTCACTCATCTTCTTCTTGGTGCATAGAGCCGTCCGCACTTCTGGGTCCTGGCGACGAGTCGAGCACTTTACGCTGTGAAAAGAAACAGCTTCTCCTGCGGTTCGTTGTTGATTGGCTCGGGAGAAAAGATGAGAAAGGGTGCAATCTTTTTGTTTGTGAAGGGTCAACTTCTCACCTGTGGGAGGCTCCCAATCCACTGGGATGCGATACGCCCAGCACCGGTAATATACGGGATGGTGGGGTTTTTTTTTCACGGTGCGTGGTTTTAAAAATACCTGGTCGTTTTTCCATGCTTTTTATTTTCGATTTCTTCCACTCATCATATCACAAGGGAGTTACACTTCCTCGTCAACTGGATGGAGGGAGACTGGACAGTACGGTGGTAATACTGTGGTGCTCCGTGCTGTCTGCAAGCAGCACCAAAACAACGATGGCCGGCATGAATCATGTTTTCAGGCCACCATTTTTTTGTTTTTGTTTTTGTAAAGCCTGCGGCGATGTAGCTGCTGCTACGGTACTGTACTACTGGTACTATTACCCAAGGCAACTCGACATTCCCAGTGGAGACTCTCAAGGGAATTCTTTGGAGGCTGCACCTGGTGATGCCTGATAAGCACCAAGGGTCACGTGGATGTATGTGCACATTGAGTTTGTCGACCACTGAGACAATCGTTTCACATAGAAAGTTCAAAAAACCGGACAGAGAGTGGCCGATATCTTAGGGGTTAAAATAGGATCCATCGGTACCGTATGTAGGCAGCTCACGTGTATGTTGTATGTGCGAGTATGTAGACAACCCCTGTGTGGGAGCCTTGCACACGGAGGTTGCCATGGCCAACCCCCTCAAGAGCGAGTAGAGCGTGTGGCAGCAGTCAATTTGATCGTGTGGGAAAGGCAATCAAAATCTTCAAGGAAAAACGATTTTCTGACAAACATTTTGGCCACGAGCATACAGTACTATGGTGTCTATTTACCTATTGACCTGAAATCGCAACCACGGTGGTACCCATGGCTCCACACAGCACTTCTGGGGTGATGCGATAGACAAGATCTTCTTGTCCCGCGCCTGGCAGGATCGTCTGATGGCCTCCGTTTATGAGAAGCGCGGCGTCCAGCACGACGTGGACAGCTTGCTGCTGCCGTAAGCCAATGGGGCCAATGCTGCCGCGCGGGTAGCCAAACACACGAAGCAAAGTCTGGATCAATGGGATCCCCGTCAGTGGAGTCTGTAAAAAAACAAAACCAGTCCAGCAAGAAATCCAGGACAGCCAGTCAACTGTAACGTACCTCTTTATCGGCAAGCACAAGATCGTCGACGTGGACATCCAGGTACGAGGCCAGCGCGGCCATATCGATCGACAGCGTGACGTCCAGCACCACGGCAACATAGTGGATCTTGTGGCTGAGGTCAGAGTCCTTATGGCCACCGTGGCGCAGCATGATGGCGATGGTCTTGACGACTAGACCGCCAGCGGCTATGTGGCTGCTGATGGGAGCGATCGACTCTGCGACTTGATGGAGACCAAGACCGATTAACGCGTCACGGACATGGGTTTGATTCAACGGGCTCAGCGCTGGTGTGAGCCAGTGGGGTTTGTGTAAGGCCATCAAGCCACTGGAGATCTCTGTCGAGCAACGGACAGCGAACTGCTCCACGTACGGAAGAAGAAGACCCTCTTGGTTCTCTTGGTCCTGGCCGAGGTCGGCTAGCAAAAACAGCGCGATGTTACGAACTGCAAAGGCATCCATGGCGGCGTACTGTAATTGGTTAGTCGACAATGGCCTCGCCCCCCAGTCGGAACATTGCTGTTCTTTGTCGATGTGGCCATGGAAACATGCGAAGTACAGCTGCGAGAGCCCCCAGTGGTGGGCAGGCAAGTGGCGATCCAGTGCCATTCGCTTGAGTTCCACGAGAAGTAGTTTGTTGGAAGGGACTGCAGTACGCAGCGATGGGAACGACCGATGGAGCCGCCTCAAGTCACCGGCCACACAGAACCCGACTATAATAAAGACCCCTCGGGGCACCGCGAGCCACATAAACCGTAACGGTGCGTCAGCGGCTGCCCCGAGAACTTGGACATCGACAACGTACACGCTGTCGCCCACGGCGACTTGGTACAAGCTCGCACCCCCAGTATCGCTGGATCGCGCTTCGGTCTCCTCGTTGAGTACGAATTGAGGCCGCCATTCACAATCCAGGCCCACGAGGATGGGCTTGATCTTGCAGACACCAGCCGCCTCATCGCCATCGTCTCGGACAGCATTGGTGGCAGCGACAAGAAGACGCTGGAGTTTGGCTAGCATCTCGTCTATCAGCGCTGGTGTATCGACCAGCGTCCACTGGAACGAAGGAATCTGGTCCACTGCACGGTGCAAGTTGGCGTCCACATCTAGAGGACGACCGCGTCCACCGTCAGCATTGATGCTGCCATTGGTAGTGGACAGATCGCTTGGGGCTTGATGATGTTGGCGGTGGTCGTGGTGGTGGGAATACCGAGAAAAAAACACTTTTTCCAGCCTCTTCATGGGTTTGGCCATGCTTTTTTGGTTGGCCAAGCAAGTGTACAACGCCATGAACAATTTCTCTCCTTCTCCGTCGCCATCGCGTTCTGCATCCCCGCTGCACGTGGTGACCAAGAGCTCAGCGTTTTTCCAATCTTGTTGGCTCATAAACGACTGCAGCAGCTCACGGCGCAGTTCCACGGCGGCCACGCTGGCCGAGGAGAAGAAGACAACGCGGACAATATCCACAGCCACGGCATTCCATCGTGGGTTTCGCTCCGCGGCCAACGAACGGACAACCGCGGCAAGTGACTCCTGGAAACGACGCTGTTTGATCTGCGGTTTCCTCTGTTGATGGAGGATCTCGACCATACGGAGACTGACATTGATGAAGTCCCAATGGGCAGACGACTGGGCGACTTCGACCAAGAACGCATAGCCAAAATCCAGATCCAGATCTGGATTTTGGCTTGACTGGCCATCGCCTCGACGGATGGCATCAAAGGCGTCCAGCAAAAGGTGGGCGACCCGCTGCACGACCTTGGATGGATACGGGGCTTTCTCGTGACTGGCTTGTGCTTCTGAAGCACTCAGCTCAAACACCAAGTACCTCAGACACGCAAACACAAAACTGACTCCCTCTCGGCCAGTGATGACTGTAGTAGCGGAAGTAGTAGAAGCAGTGGTCGCAGTAGAAGTAGTACTACCGGCAGGAAGCTGATGCTGATACATCAGTACAGCCTGGATCGACTGCTTCAAGTTGGCGTGGGTGAACTTCTTGGCATGCGTGCCATCCAGGATCTCCAGTAGCTCCTCACACATGCTTCGTGGCGCCATGATGTCGATCTCTATGAACGCGTGTCTTTTTTCTTGGCGCAACCGCTCGGCTTCCTGGTCCGTGGGCTTGATGACGCCATCGTTGACCCAGGCGCGACGGCCTTCGTACTCGCGTATACTCACGGCGCTTGGCTCGTCGATATCGGCATCAGTATCAGTAGTAGGACTACTGCGTTTGTACCGCACGGCGTCATGGCAAAGCGGACGTGGATCCCAGCAGTTTGGATCCAGTAGAAAGCCCCTGGACTGCTCTCTCCATCGCGTATGATGGATGCGATGATTTGCTGGATCACTTGGCACCACACAGCGTACAATCTCAGCGACCAGCAGCGGCATCACGAGCCCAGCACTGCCGCCGCCGCTGCTGTTGCTGCTGTTGCTGCTGGAAGTGGGGAAGTGGCTGCGTGCAAACCGCAGCAGCTGCTCCAAGCTCATGGACTCGATGGGCTCGATGCGCAACGCGTTATCACCAGCAAGACCCACACTCACACTCTCCCCAGCGTCGCCATCGCTGTTGCAATTGGTTTCGTGGGCGACCACTGGTGACAGCCAGTGGAGTTTGGACAGCACGAGGAAGCGGCTCTCACAGTGGTTTGCTTCATTATGGGCACGGATCTTGCTGGCAAAGTCGTGTTCCAAGTCGGTCGTCCACCACCCACGCAAGTGGTCCACACCAACTTGGTCATTGCATCTTGGCTCCACTGCTCCTGCTGTCTTGTTGCTTGGATGGTGGTGGAGTGATAGCCGCCAGTCGTGGCCACGCGTGGCATCGCAAGTGGCGTGGAAATGGCGCAGCGGGTAGAACAAGTACCCTTTCAACACAATCTTGGATTGCACGGAGTCACTGTAATGGTCGCATAGCCAGCTTTGCACGCTTTCCCCAGTACACATATCCAGTTTCCGTGCGACTTCTTGGACACGCCAGGCAAGGTTCTCGCCTAAATGAGGACCCACAAACTGCTCCAATGGGTAGGAGGTTTCTGCGTGTGCTTGCTGGATGTGAGTCTTGTCTTGTTGTTTCGATTCGTCGCCATCCAGAGGATGCAGAAGGAAAAACTTGACTGATGATTCCACATGAAAATCGTCATATTCTTCCTCCTCGTCCATGCCCTTTTCGCTTGTATTCGTCGCATGGAATAGACGGAAAAGAAACTTGAGCTGCCCAAGGGTCTGATTCGAAGAAGAGATGATTTGTTTGCCGAGTTCAAACTTGGAAATGCGTAAAAGTGGGCTAAAACGGAGCCAATACTCCAGTAATGACGCAAAGTACACGCCTAATGCAAGCGCCCTGACCGGAGATTTCGTTTTCTCTTTACACACAGACAGTTAGTACATTCTACATTACTATAGTACTGAATAGGTGCAGCTGGTGGTGCGCCGTACCTTGCAGAAACGTGACAAGATGCGTCGGATCGGTCTCCAAATCAGCCAGCCATTTGGTCAAAGTTGCCGCACAAGCGCCATCGCCACATACGCCAAATGTGACAGATAGCACTGGGAAACGCTCCGCATCAATCAAGTGAGGGCTCGTGACTGCCCACAGCAAGTCGCGGACAACTTTGCGCTCGTAGAAACGCGCAGAAAGCGCACGCCAAACGGCATTTTCCCCATCGAAATGGGTCGCCATTTGCTTGGGTTTTGTCTTGCCAAACACAACACCAAATACTGCAGTACTGGAATACATCTGTCATAAGACGCAGATAAATTACCGGTACCCCACAATACGGTATCGGATAACGGATTTATTCACTGTTAGATACTATACATTGTTTATTACGCAGGAAAAAAACATATTTACGGTAATTTACCACTTCTTATCGTGGCACTCGTCGTTCTTGTCTTGCTGCTGGTGCTGCGCTTCGTCGTACGAGTCAGCCGCAGTCGTGGACGACACGGACGATGTGACAGAGACTCCATAGCCTCGTGATGCGTCGTTCTGAAGCAATTCATCACGAGCAATTTCCATCGCATTCGCCTGTGTGACCGCCGTGACACAATGCACACAAAACGTGATCTGTTGATGGTGCAAAACCTGGTCCTTTGGCGAAATACTGCTCAATTTCTTTTTGATGCGGCACGACGAACAAACCATTTGAAGGCACAGCCTACACTGGACCCTGTGGCTCTTGACGCCCAAGGTCAGTGGCGCTAAAAGTGACGACGACAAGCTTTTGCAACAAACCGCACACTCTTTCAAATCGCTAGTCGCACTTTGGTGGTGGCGGTTGTATTTGTGCTGGTTGCGTAGCTGGAGCCGCTCGTCGTAGGTTGAGTTGACCAGCACGGGTGCATGTCGGCGACGTAGCGCGTAGGCTAGCTTCTTATGTTGCGCACAGACAATGTACTTTGTCACCGAGACCATCACTTCGGCCGCGGATTTGATCACCATCGCGCGCATGATTTTGCCCGTCGGATCAAGGAACCCTTTGCCATAGAAATCCACGACGCCGTCGCTATGTTGCCTGAACAGCGCACAGAGCGACATGTTGCCCCTCAGCGAGCCTGGCAAGTGCGCGGTCTCTGGGAACGCGATCGAATGGTGGAGCTGGTACCCGACGATCTCTCCTGTGGATGGCAATCGCGTGAGTCCGGTGCTTTCCAAGTACACCATATCGCGGTTTTTCACGATCGTGCGGATATGGAGAGGCTGCCCTTTGACGGCCCACTTGACCGTGAGACTGCGGAACGGGTCGTGGAGCGTGGGCTCCAGGATGGTCGCAAGCACGGCGGCATTGACGATCACGTCGCCCACGTACGAGGTCTTGAGCCGCATCATATCCAGCGTCGGGTTGACCACGCCGTACATGGCGTCGTAGAGATCGCTGACCAGTGTGCCCACGGTGAGCATGGCAGGCAGCGAGGACGGGCTGGCTTGCTGATGTGTTGACGCTGCTGCCCCGTCTTCACAATCAGAGACCGAGGAAAACGAGTCTCTACGTGAGGTGGCTTTGCTCACTGAGCGGGCCCTACTGGTACTGTTCCTTTGGCTGCTGGTGCTCCGCTCTCGGTACACGCGAACGTCTTCTTTTTGACGCAAGAATTTCCATCGCGAGGCGTCCACTTGACGGCGGTCGCGATGCAAATACGACTCGTACTGGGCGATGGTGTCGCTCACAAACATGTCGGCGAGCTCTTTGATCTGGCTCTGGGCTTCCCGCGTGAGATGAAGCGGCGGGAACGGGCTGCTGAACTTGGGCAAGGTCGCCATTCTTGTGTGTATTGTGTATGTGTTGGTGGATTGG
The DNA here is from genome assembly GCA_023336165.1 of Pythium monospermum. Taxonomy (NCBI): domain Eukaryota; phylum Oomycota; class Peronosporomycetes; order Pythiales; family Pythiaceae; genus Pythium; species Pythium monospermum. Next base: position 988 of record JAADWJ010000621.1, on the reverse strand, counting down.
CAAATGGACAGAACCCAAAGAGTTCCGACGTTGCGTCGTGAGGTTTTCAGATACCGATGGCTCTATGGTACTGTACAGTGTTGGCATCTGCGACAGGAGGTTGTTATCCACGTAGACATGGAGTTCTTTTTCGTTCTCTCTTTGTTCTGATCGCTAGAAAAAAAAAAACTCGCGATGCCGTTGACAAGCAAAGTCTGGGTCAAGTGTGCTGAAGTGGAGCTGAAACCTGGGCACGTATTATCCTATTTCAGTATGTCACAGACTACAATGCGATGCGGTTTATTGATTGGCAACTAAGATAGCATCAATGACATGACCCAACAGTGTCAGAACGCATTTTGATGATCAAAATCCTGGCTGCAGGTCAAGGGCCATCTTCACGTAAGAACCGATTGCAGTGAACGATCACAACGTCTTCGCGTGCATGGAGCACACTGACGAGTGGGCCACCAAGTCGGTCCAGCGCAGCGCACTCAAAAGTTGCGAGTCCAACGTTCTAAAAATCTGAGTTCCACCGATCGCGGATAAACCAGATTCGCTTATTGGAAAGCCGTTTCTATTACCGGTACCTGTGCTGCCTCCACTGCGTTTGTCTGATAGGTATTCACACAGCATGTGCTCCAAACTGGCGTTCGGATACGGTCACATTGGAAGACTCTGACAAGTTCCCGGAACAGTACAGGATGGAGCAATCCCTGCACACCAATGTTATATATTTTTTTAATATTTTTTTTTATTTGTGGTCCAGCCTCAAACTCGGTTTTGCTGAAATGCCATTCGACCTCTTGAAATCATCGCACGATGGATGGATGTTGTGAAGCGGTTGGCGTGGCTGCGTGACCCAGATACGACCGTGCTCGTTGGCGCCACAGGCTCCGGAAAGACGACCCAAGTGCCGCAGTATCTCATGGAGGCCGGCTGGGCGCAGAGGCGCCGTAGCGACGGCCTGCAGCGCATGATCGTGTGCACACAGCCACGCCGCCTCGCT
>JAADWJ010000620.1:0-14607 GCA_023336165.1 Pythium monospermum | reverse complement strand
GGAGCTGCTCAATAAGGGATACATGTCTCCGCCACCCGCATGATCATGGATGAACCGACCGGCAACCTGGCCGGTTGACTCCAGCTGCTCTGCACTTGTCATGGACTGGTGTCCACCACAACTGCCACTGAGCCGCCAATTGTAATGACGTCACAAAGCACATTCGAGCACATTGGCAATTGACAATGGAGTCCGAACCGTATCCTGCGGTACAACACAGGCGCGCTGTAATCAGATCGCTGCCGCGCAAATTCTGTTGAACAGCATTTTCTTGGAGATCGGCAGCCAGCCTGGCTGTTGGGACTGTTGAGAGGAACTGAAGGACTGTCCGCTGGAAGCTGGAAGTTTTTCAATCGATCCGTACCGTCAGCCAGCTCAGACTGAGCAACTGAGTCTCAGTTGCTTTGAGAATCCGCCTGTCCACTGAAGTTCTAATTACTCAACCAGACCAATGATCGAGTCCACGTTCTCCAGAGCCGAAACGTGTGAGTAACCTCTTATCGTTGATATTTCGGCATTGGCCCCAATCCACATCGGACCATTTTCTGTTGTTTAAAACCTCTACTAGTTAATCCCGATGATTTCCATCCGAAATTTGGAAACCACGATCTGATTACAAAAGATCGCTTCCCAATATCCCACTTCTGATCTTTGGCAAACGAAGATCGGCCACCTGACCAATTCCAAATACACTGTACTGTACGGTAGCCCACAACGCTTCTGTTCCAAGCAGGCTATAGTGACTGTACAGTACTGCACAGGCTGTGCTGTGCCTGCCTGCTGTATGTGGGTGGCGGGATACTTTTCGTCTGAGTAACTCAGACTTTGCTCCCTGTCAAGTCCTACGGTGTCCATGTACCTGAGCAAGTCAGGAAAAAAAAAGAATTAATTTGACTTCCCACCGAGCAACAGGCGTGCCCCCACGGTGGGATGGAACTGGATGATGGCGTGGATGGCCTGCAGTCAACGTCCATGGCCTCCCATGGCCCGTGCCTCCACTGGCCCTTGGCCAGGCCAAACCAGCCAGCGCCGCCTTCGTGCCTTGCTGCCCTTCCTCTCACTCTGCAATTTGCCTTCCAGCGCCTCCCAGTCCCCCACCACAAGCACTTCGTCCACGCACCATGAAGACCGCCGCCATCCTCGCTACTGCCGTCGCTGCGTTTGCCGCGACCAGCACCACCGAGGCGAACCCAGTCACGTACGCCGAGTACCGCACGGAGATCGCCGACTTTATCTGGAACCAGAAAAACGCTGGCATCAAGCCACTGATCCTTGGCGGCCGGGAAGTGCCTGTGGGCACGTCCCAGTACGTCGCCGGTATGCGCAGCACCGCGGCTGGCTCAAGCTTTTGCGGTGGCTCGCTGGTCCACCCAAAGTGGGTGCTCACGGCCGCCCATTGCGCGAGCAGCATCGTGTACGTCAACGTTGGCACCCACTTCTTGAAAGGAGCGACTGATGGCACGCCGGTCAAAGTGCTTCGCAAGATCAAGCACCCAAAGTACACCTCGGCCAGCTCTGGTTACGACTATTTGTTGCTGGAGCTCGAGTCCGAAGTTTCGTACCCGCCTGTCAAGCTCGCGGACGCCACGGGCCTGGACGAGCCAGTCGGCGCGACCGCTACGACGCTTGGCTGGGGTGCCACGTCGGAAGGCGGCTCGCAGTCCAACGTGCTCTTGTCGGTCGACATTGGCATCCTTTCGAACGCGGACTGCCAGAAGAAGCTGTCGGTGACCGATACCATGATCTGCGCCGGTGGCCAGCTCAACAAGGACTCGTGCCAGGGCGACTCGGGCGGTCCGCTTGTGGTCAACAAGAACGGCACCGACACGCTCGTCGGTGTGGTCAGCTGGGGCCGCGGCTGTGGGCGTCTGGACTACCCAGGCGTGTACTCGCGCGTGTCGGCCGGTCGCGATTTTATCGACCAGTACGTGCCAAAGATCACCTGGGTCTAAGGTCTTCCCGGTCCTTCGTAGTATAGTACAGTACGATGCACTGTAGTTCACTCGTTTTGGGGGTTGTTGATTTTGTTTTCTCCAGACCAGTCGATCGTAAAGTTTGAAAATATTATATGTTTGCCTCCAAATCGTGTGCTTCAGTATCAACAAACCAGTATCCTTTTGCTGTATTTCTGATTGTGGGTGGAGGCATTTTAACAGAGTTGAACACGAAGCACCTGGCATTTTGCAGCCACAGGTATCGATACAGTCCCAGGACTGATCCTGTACATGGGCGTGGGTGCAATACAGAACCTGCCGTAGAGTCGGAAACAACGACCGACAACGGACGTCCACGCAGCGCCAAACTGATCATTGGCACCATGTACTGCACAGTACCGTACAGTATTCGGTATCTCAGCTCATCAATCGATGCTCCAAAGCATCGAGCATGTTTCCGTTTGCCTTCAACAGCGAGCGACCACAGCCTCTGGGTGACACAACGACGAACTTGTCTGGTTCTTCACATTCTCGTCAAATTACACACACGCTGGTATACCTCTTATTTCAGTACATCAGCTAATTTTCCTGCCGGAATCAGTGTTAATGTAGCAGGAAATACACTGATTTAACGCACATCACCGTGGTATGAACTAAACTCATCTCATCCCGGTTTCCTCTCCGCCCTTGTGATCGTGATGGTGATGGACTTGCTGTTGTCAAACGGAACCTGGATGTGTCTGAACTTGTGAACTGTTTCTTGTTCCAGCCAAATGATTCCATCATATACATGGCCATATGACGGTATGGCTGGGTCATAATGACCCAGTGGGTGTGATGCCACCATCACCTCACGAGTCAGGGGCCACCTCTCTGGTCGCGGCCCCACAGCAGCAGCGCCACCGTTGCTCACTTGGCCATTCGCCTTCTCCTCGACAAGGCCCACAGTTCTGGTACTGTACACTGCATTTAAAAATGCACCGGGCTCTCTCCTCGGCCGTGGCGTTCTTTTTGCTGGCGCTGGCATGTCTGCCATCGCAGACAGAGAGTACGCGCACTGGCGTCAACTGCCGCGCGCTCAAGAACCCTTTGTCCATGGCATCGCGGCTGTGTCTATGCCAGCCGTGCCACGTGTGCGAGTTCAGCTGGCGCCATCTCCAGTGTGGCTTGATCACCAATAGCGGCGTCGACACCACTGATGGCTCCAGTGTCAAGCTCGTGCAACCCACGGTGGACCCGTCCGCGTGGTTTCTGGATGGCGCCAGGCTCACCGCCGCCAGAGGTGGCGTGCCACGTCCAGATCTCAGTGTCTTTACGGAAGGCAACCAAGTGACCACGTTTTCTGTCGGAAATGAGTTTTTCAAATCCGTGCTGGACGATGTCCAGGCCACGAAGGCCAATGCCAGCATCTACCTGGCGGCCTGGAGCACGGCAGACGTGCCCTTTGACCCTGTGAGCGACCTCACGGGCGCCATCACGGGCTTCAAGGCGCTGTTCACCTTGGCCATCCAGCGAGGCGTCGATTTCAAGGCGCTTGTATGGCAAAACCTGCTGGAACGGGACCAAAATCTGAAGATGCGCGACTATTTTAATGGCCTGGTCGTCTCTTCTGGACGCTCGTCCAGCAACGCGTCCATTGCTGCGACTGGATCCAGTATCAATGTGTCCAGTGGGTCCACCTCCAGAAATGAAACTCGCATTACGTCCAGCAACTCGTCGCGCACATTATCCAGTGAATCGTCCAGTATCTCGTTGCCTGGATTTTCTTCTGGATCCAGCACCAACAAATCGTCGTCCAAAACTGGACGGTTCATCTTTGACGACCGGCTTCCAGGGCTCACGGCCTCGCACCACCAGAAAACGCTGGTCATCCAGCAACCCAACCAACCAGTCATCGCGTACGTGGGAGGTATCGACTTGACAAGCGACCGGTGGGATACCATGTACCATAACAACTCAGTTTTACGCAAGCAAGCCAACATTTACGCTGGCAGCGAAGGCTGGCTGGACGGCCATTTCCGGATCGTCGGTCCAGCAGCTCTGGATGTGGGCACCAACTTTGTGGAACGTTGGAATTCCAAAACTCCAAATTCCCAGGATTTACTGGATGGCGTGCTCCAGTTTAAAAACCCACTGTACGCGCCACTGCCACAAATCCAGAAGTCTGGACCCACAACCACTGGACAAGCACAAGGGACGGCGGCGGTGCAAATCACACGCACATTCAGCTGCCAGTACGACGGATACAAAGAGTTTGCGCCAAAGGGCGAGCGGTCGCTTTTCCACGCTCGGCTCCACGCGATCCAGCAAGCCAAAAACTACATTTACGTGGAAGACCAGTATTTTATCCAGGTGCCGGAGCTTCTGGACGCACTTCTAAAAGTGCTGCCTCGTCTCCAGCGGCTCATCGTGGTCATCCAGCCGACTTCCAAAGATACCAAGATCACAGGGTATGAAAAGTACCTTTTTGATATGGTTTCTCCATTGCAAAGCAAATTCCCCAACAAATTCCAGTTGTACACGACCAAAAAGGCCAAAAACTTGTACATCCACTCGAAAATCCTAATTATCGACGATGTGTTTTTGTCCATTGGCTCGGCCAACTGGAACCGACGCAGTATGACGTCCGACTCGGAGATTGGCGCAAATGTCGTGGACCGGAACCTTCAGCTTGCAGCCGCGGATCAAGTGATTGTGGCGCAAGCAGCGAGAGACTACCGGATCCGGAAATTTATGGAACTCACTGGGAAAAATTACAAGCAGCTGGACGAAATGAAATTTCTGGATGCCGCGAATACCTTGGATGCCGCGGTCCAGGACCCATCCAGCATCCTGGATGTGCTGGAAGTGCAAGAAAAGGCCGCGTTTGCGGCGATCCCAGAAAGCGTCCATGACCTGGCGGATCCAGATGACTCGTGTTAATTGTAATCAAACAGGACGACCGTAGTTCTGAGCAGCGACAGCCAATAAAACTTCATGTTTACCACAACAAATGTAGCTGGAATTAGCCCTCAAAAGCTCATAAAATAGACGAAATAACTTCATAAAAATACCCCCAAAAAAACAATATGACCCCGCCAGGCCTTCGCTGGCTACCGAGCCATGGAAACCGCTGCTGATGCGGTGGCTTCGGTGATTTCTTCGGCGCGCGCGACCAGCTGCGGCGCAAACGATGGCGTGTGCTGCCCGTCTGCTCGTGGTTTTGTTTTGCGGCCCGCCAGACAAAAGCGCACTGCTTGGCCCCACAGAATCACTTTGGTGGAAATCGCTTGCACCAGATCGGGCGTGGGTCGGATGGTTTTGAAATGGTGTTTCACAAACGAAAACCGCTTCATGATCACACACGCGTGGCCCTGTGCATCCACTAAGGGCTCCACAATGACCCTAGGAATATTAAAACACCAATTAGAGATAGATAAACAAGTGTGGGCCCAACAATACGGAACATACCCGACAGTGACGTCTTTGCGGATCCGTCCAGAGACGCGGTACGGGTGTAAATCGTCTTTATCAATAAAATCGCTCATTAAAACCACGCGGTCCCCGAATTTCTTGATGTAATACACGGTATTCGACTCTTGCACGACAAACCCACGGTCGTTTAATTTGCGTTTTGGTAAATTAATGCGGTCCACGAAACGCGCATTCATAAACTCCCAGTTGATGCCATCAAAATACTGCACAAATGCACAAAAAAACCGGTCAGGTCACCCCAAAATAGCATAAAAAGTACCTAATTCGTACCTCTCGGTTTTCCACACTGCCCAAAATTTGGGAAATCGCGTCATTTGTGCCCACAAAATGGTTGTACAAAACATTGACCACTTCTTCCACTGTGGTATCATCCAGTTTGGAAATACTGAAATCCACCGTGTAATATTTGCCGAATTTTTCAAAGGTATCCAAGTAAAAAAATTGCCGTTCGGGTTCAATATTGCGCGCTTGAAAGTCAATAAAATGGCGCACAGCGTCAATTTTAGTGTCGCGTAGTGACGTCAGCAAGTGGCGGCGCTCCAGTGGGTCTTTTGTGAGATGGATGTACGATTCCATCGGTGTCATCAAGGTCATCCGCTAGAAAATAATATCATTAATTCATTAAATAAATGACATTTTTGGATGTAAAAAAAAAAAATAATAATAAAAACGTACGTAGTGGTTGAGAGGCGACTGGAGCAATAATTGTTCCATGTAGTGGAAGCTTTCTTGCTGCTGCCGCGTGGCATTCGTGAGCAGTTGCTGGTGGAGTTGTGCTGCGTGGAGTTGCTGCTGTTCCTGGCGTGCGTGGTGGCGCAAGTGGCTCATGTGGAGCTGCTGCTGGGAGGAGGAGGAGCCTGCTGCGCCAGTGGCGACAACGTTTTCTTGAAATTCCAGGAAATCGCGCTGCGCTTCCAGAAATTTAACTTGTCGAGCCAACAATTCCCTTTCCAGCGTCGTGGCGGCCGTTGCTGCACCATTTTGGTCGACTTCCATTGGTTCATCCTCTTCTTCGGCTGTCTCGCCTTCTTCGTGGGCTTGTGGAGCGACGCTGCCGTTACTGCTGCTGCTTTCGTGGACTTGCCAGCCGGCTCCTTGCGGTCGAAAGAGCCCATGGTCGTGGCTGTGGACTTGCTGGAAGCTGTGGCTCACCTGAGAGCCTGCAGCAGCAGCCGTGGACGCCGAGGGGCTGTCCAGATGGTGGAACGCGAGCGGCTCATTCTCCTGCTCACTCGCTCGCGACTCGTCCAGCAGCTCTTCCATCTCACGCAAAAGCGCCGTGTCCAGTCCGATGTGGTCTTCTGACAGCAGCGTCGCCATCAACTGGCTGTCGAACGTATACGCCTCGTCCTCATCTGCGCTCACACGCGGACTACAGGCACGCTGGTGGTGCTGCTGTTGCTGGTGCTGCTGCTGGTGGTGGTGACGATGCTGGAAAGCTACGTTTGCTCTGTGGTGGTCGTAGAGATTGGCGGGGTCGACTGGTTCGTTTCCGATAGGAGCTGCTGCTCGTGGCTTGGCGAGCTGGTCCAGCATCGCTTGATACATGCTGGATCGGTGGTAACGGAGGAACTATTTGCGTTGGCTCTGGTGCGGTTGTAGTAGCGTCTATTATACGTTGTCTGATGTCGTCACGCAGGCGCAGTTGAACACGCAGAGTTCACAACAAAATGGACATGCCCATCAAGCAGTTCCGGTCCTTCCTTCCTCGATTTTTGTTTACCCATCTGGTTCTGGTGTGAGAGTCGGTCAAATCCCATTTCAGCCAATGCAAGCGTCGCAATATTCATATCTGCCAATCCGCATACCGGAAATTAACATGCACCGGTTTCAGCCAATCATACAGAATTCCCAAATGCACCTAGTTGAACTAGGTGTGATGCAGTATTAGAGGGAAAATGTCTTCATTGGCCCCCAAGCCAAAAGCAAAGCGAGTTTCCACAAAAAGCAAAAGGAAAGCCACCACCGCCAAGCTCACCAACAGCCGACATGCCACGTGACGAGCCCGAACGCCGTACGTCCACTGTAGCTATGCATAGATATGCTATCTATCTCTCTATCTATCTATATACTGAACCCCCTCCCCCATTTCGCAACAGGCACGCGTCTTGTCGATGAAGGCGACACAACCGTCGAGTTTACGACCACAAAAGACCTTCAAATCTTCCCCACTTTTGAAGCCATGGGTCTCAAAGAGGACTTATTACGTGGTATTTACGCCTATGGGTTTGAAAAGCCCTCTGCGATCCAGCAACGCGCCATCAAACCCGCTGTCCAAGGCCGTGATGTGATCGCGCAGTCCCAATCTGGAACTGGCAAAACGGCCGTGTTTTCCATTTCCATCTTGCAGTCGCTGGACACGTCCAGTAACGAAACGCAAGCGCTGGTGGTTTCGCCTACGCGGGAACTGGCGGAACAGACCCAAAAGGTGCTGCTGGCACTGGGCGATTACATGAACGTCCAGTGCCACGCCTGTATCGGTGGCAAATCCATCGGCGAAGATATCCGGCGTCTGGATTTTGGAGTCCAGGTGGTCTCTGGAACCCCCGGACGCATTTTTGATATGATCCGACGTCGTAATTTACGCACGCGTAATATCAAAATGTTGGTCATCGATGAAGCCGATGAAATGCTGAACAAAGGGTTTAAAGACCAGATTTATGATATTTACCGGTATTTACCACCGTCCACGCAAGTTTTACTGGTTTCCGCGACGATGCCGCAAGAAGTACTGGATTTGACCTCGAAATTCATGAACGAACCAGTGAAAGTGCTCGTGAAACGTGATGAATTGACTCTTGAGGGTATCAAACAATTTTTTGTCGCGGTGGAAAAAGAAGAATGGAAATTTGATACATTGTGTGATTTGTACGACACGTTGACCATCACCCAGGCTGTGATTTTCTGTAATACGAGACGTAAAGTCGACTGGCTGACCACGAAAATGAGAGAAGCGAACTTCACGGTCTCGTCCATGCATGGCGACATGCCCCAGAAAGAACGCGATGCGATCATGCAAGAATTTCGCTCCGGTGGTTCACGGGTGTTGATCACCACGGATGTGTGGGGACGCGGACTGGATGTCCAGCAAGTGTCCCTTGTGATTTGCTACGATTTGCCAAACAACCGCGAGTTGTACATCCATCGCATTGGCCGGTCGGGCCGCTTTGGACGCAAAGGAGTCGCGATCAATTTTGTGAAAGATGACGATATCCGCATTTTGAGAGATATTGAACAGTTTTACAGCACCCAAATCGATGAAATGCCCATGAATGTCGCGGATCTCATTTAAAACCTAGGTTTTAGGCAGGAGCAAGACAAAACAAAAAAGTATAAACAAAACAAAAACACGATTTTTCATTTTGTAAAACACATTTATGGTGTGTAAAACCCATTTTTTGATGGGGGAAACAGCATATTAGTTCCCACCACGTCGCGCTGCAGATGACATACCAATGAGATCGGTCATGACTTGGGGCATGACGTCGCTAAAGCTTCGAATTGTATCGCGTAATTGCTGGGTCGCGCCATACGGTAACGGACACTGCGGCTGGCAAAGCCTCGTAAACCCCCATCTTGCCATGGCCACGATTTGCTCTTGTTCACCATTACGACCGCCATCATACGCGGGGTTTGGGAAGGCCTTGATGATGCCGACCATCGTGATGTCCTCACGTACGCGGTCTGTTGTCTTGTACGGGTACAACTCGTCGTCATTCACAAAATCAATGGTCACAAACCCATAGGGCTGCTCTAACTCAATGCCTTGTTCGTCCTTGTCACAGTACCGCAAGTACATGACCGCATTGGACTCGACTTGCACACCATTGGGGAACGTGGACACTAAGCGACACTGAGACGCTGTGGACTCGCCACAATCGTCGGTCTCTCGCACTGAAAGCACGCCTAACATGACTGTAATAGAGACTTCTTGGGCATTGAAAAAGCCGATTAGAGAATCGTAAACTTGTTTTACGGAATGTGCGTTTTCAAAAGGCGTGAGATCAAATTGGTCCAACACGAAATCGCCCTTTTGGGTTTCGTACGTTTGACAATCTTGCATCGCACGCGTTGGGTTCACGACGCGTTTACAGTATTCGTCAATGAATTCTTTGCCTTCAAAAATCTTTTGCTCTTTGATGGCGAGCAAAGTTTGGCGGCGTTCGTCTTCATTGGTGGTCAGGCGAATGTACGTCTCTAATGGGTTGCGGTCGCGTTGGGCCTACGTCAAAATTAGAGAGGTTTTAGAGGCTTGAACGCCAATTCTAAGACCTAAAATAGGCCTAAAACAGCTATTTAAACATGGTTTACACGTACATTTCGCGCACAAATCATGGCGCGCATGCCCGTGACGACCATTTCGTTTTGCTTGACGTCGCTGGCAAGCGCAGCGTTCATCACCAGCTGCTTGGAAAGCGCGTCATTTGCTTGGACGCGTTTGGCTTCTTCGTTTAAAAGTTTTTCCTGCAGTGCTTCGATTTCTTCCCTGAGCCGCGTCATTTCGTCTTTGCGCACGTAATACGTGGGCTTGCGCTTCTTGCGCATGACGCTGGAGGGCTCCAGCACCACTGTTTCCGTCGCTGTTGTCGTCATGTCGTCGGACTCCTCTGTCTCTGTCAGGCTGCTGGTGACGCTTCCCGAATGGGAACTGGTCTCGATCAGGTGTTGCGCTTCGTCGTCGACTCCGACGGGCGTCGGCGGTGGGAGCAGCAGCGATCCAGACGTATCCACGCAGGCTTCCGTGTCTATAGGCGCCGCCGTGGTCGTGGAGCCAAGCCCCCAGCGGCGCGCCGACGCAGCGAGCGCCGCGCGCGACGTGGTGTTCTCCCAGTTCCGCGACATGTTCATTTTGATGACGGGGAGAGAGAGTGAGCATTGTTTTTTGCTTGTGAAAAGCACCAACACCCAATTACCCAAAACACCCAATTACCCAAATTACCCAACTGCACAAATTTCACCAATTTTGGGTGTACCGAGACTTTACATTTGGGTACATACTTGCTTCAACATCCAAATTCTTGTCGTTGCTGCGCCAGTCGCGTCGTTGTTGTCGTTTCGCGCCTTGGTGGCATTTTAATAAGTTAACACCGGCTTTTGCTCTCTGCTCTCTAACTAATACTACGTCGTCCGCACTCGCCGCCATTCTTGGCCATCTCGTGAGAGCAGGCGGTAACAGAGACAGAACCGAGTCGTTTATTCACGTCAGGGGAGAAAATTTATTCATTTTATCCTTTGACATGTTCACTTCATCCCAAAGAACAACAAGTGTTCCCGCGCCAGTGGCTGGGCTTCCTTTCGCTGGTCAGCCATGGTGTTCAACGCCGCGCTGCCGGTTCTCTTTGCGGGTTGCGGGTTTGGACTGGCGACACGAGATGCCCCACCACGGTCGCTCAGAAAAAGATACTTTTTATTCTGACCTGACGTTGCTGGCAGAAAAAAAAAAAAAAAAGAGCTATTCTGGGCGACAGACTAATCACCAAGGAAAGAGATCAAGCGGTGGGACATCACCACTCCAAGCGGTCCATACCCATAGAAACCCTCGCACCCGCCACTTTTGCTTTTCGCTTCCCAAAAAAAAAAGGGGCCCACGCCAGTACGGCAACCCACAAACACGCCTACGAATGGGCCGCATCCACGTGACGCCCCTTGTCGCTGCTGCTGGGCTGCCACCAGTCGCTCGGTCCGAACGAACGACTGCCACAAGTACAAAACAAAGGCTGGTGCTGTCACGCTGGGCACGCGTCTGTGTGTGGCTGCTGGTGGTTGTGATCATGGTGTTCAATGCGTCGCTGCTGATTCTCTTTGCGGTCTTGTACCAGCAACATGAAACGCCGAAGTCGTTGATGTGGACGTTCCGTGTGATCTACTTGCCCTACGAAAGCGACCAGTTTGTGACCCGCACCGCGGCGCGGGTTTCGCTTGGGTACTACGCGCTCGCGACGGTGTTCATGCTCTCAGCATCTGTGTTGGTCGTTTCTTCTGCATCGTCTTGGTCCCGCTCCCGCTGCTTCCGCTGCTTCTCCCAGAGCCCCACTGGGTCTTTTTGCATAGTCTCATCTCCTCCATGGGCGACTGCCCTTCGACGCTGTGTATCCAGAATCCAGTACCTTGTCGGTGTCACCGGTCCGTACTTTGACCACCGCCGACTGGCGGAAGATCTGCTGGAGATGGCAAACCAAACGGCCGCAGCGTACGCGTCCAGCAAGAGCACCAGCGATCGCGCGGTCAATCTCGTCTACGGGGGCGTGCTCTTTCTCAAAGGTCTCACACCGTCACTGGCAAGCCTCCTGTACCCACATCCCAACAGCTGCAGCAGCAGCAGTAGCACTGGCCTGCTCCTTCTCCTGAGGCAGCGTCTCGTGCGTGTGCTGGTGGATTTAGTGTTGGATTTTGTATGGGGCAGTCTGTTGCCCATCGCCATGTACATCCCACTTGTCCAGACGTGGCTGCTGGACGTCGCCATCACCTCGGACGTCAGTATGTTTGCGAATTCCACGCGGGAAATCGAGCGCGTGGTGATTTTATCGTGGAAAGGCTATTTTCTCAGTGTGATCCCGTTTCTCACGTCCATCGCCAACATTTGGGAAGTCAAGTCGCTTCTGAACGAACTGCCAGCAGCAGCAACAGCTGCCACCACCACCACGATATCTGTGGCTCCAGCGATGCAAAAGAAGGCAGCCTTCCCCGTGCGCCAAGGCCGCCAAGGGTGGGTCTTTCATCTGTTCCATCGGCTCGTGCTGCCTCTGTATGGGACCGCAGCGCTCGTCACCACGCTGGTCGCCAACCGCGTCTTCCACGGCGCCTCTCCACCTTCGAAATTTGAGTGTATCCACCCAGTGTACCCGTGGTTCACCATGGAACAAGCCTGCAGCGGTCGCAGAATCAACTGCTCTCTCGCTGGCCTCACTGGATCCGCAGAGCAAGTCGAGCCAGTTTTGAACAGTTTTTACATGAATTCTCTGGACGATCTCTTTTTCGTGAACTGTCCAAGCATCGTGATCCCGCCAGCGATCCAGCGGCTCTCTAACTTACAGTCGCTTGTGGTCAAAGACTCTTCCATCATCCAGTGGGACGACCAGGCCGCGCTGTCCGCCACTTTCTTCACGAGCCTCCGCACCGTCCACTTGGACAGTGTCCAGTTTACGGAAATCCCCCAAGGACTGGTATCCGCTCTGCTGCCACCCACTGTGGAGTGGATCCACTTGACCAATATTTCCAATGCGTCCCAGATTCTCCAGGCTGTTGGCACCAAGTGGGCTCAGTTGCGGACGTTTGACTGCAACAACTGCGCGCTCACCGAGTTCCCACCGGTCATCAAGACCATGAAGAAACTCGCCCATCTCTTGCTCGTGGGCAACGACTTGGCCACGATCCCAGACGACTGGCTCGCTGCCTCGGACACGCCGCAGCTGGACGTGATTTGGCTGAACGGCAACCCACGACTAACAGCGCTTCCAGAGTCCATGTGGCGCCAAGCCTCGACCTGTGAAATCATCGCACTCATCGCCACAAGTGTCACAACCATGCCACCATGGGTTCCAGAGATCGCGAGTCCAAAATTTGTCATTTTGGCAGCGTTTTCGCCATTATGTTTGCCGTCCGAGACAACCAAAGAACAGCAAGAGCTGCCGGCTTTAGTACTGTGTGGGCCACCGCAATGAACCGTCCATGGAAAACAGATCAAATATCGAGAATCCTGCTCGTGACTGGCGATACTATGGGCACCACGAGTCAGGAGACGACTCAACCAAAAAAAATATTGACCGCCACCTATGCGCCTGCACGGACGTGGCGTCATCGCTCTGCATGCAGTGGTGTTAATACCGTGTAGCGTGCAGCCATGGCTTGAATCCCGGTCCTCACCCTTCCAAGAAATGAGCCATACATATTTGATCGAGCCGAGTCCGTGATCGCGCGAACAAAAACCACGCTAACGTCATCTACTAGGTGGTGCAGCCTGTGCCGGTGAAGGTGAAGTTGCAGAGAACATTCCTCGTCAGGTGTCAACACTTCATCAGTCATGGTGTGTACTGTAATCAGTGTAACCAGTGCCCTGCCTGGTCGCCACGGTCAATGGTTCCAGTGCCGTACCGACGAAATCGATAAGAGCGTTCGAGCGATGATGGCAAGCCATCAGCCAGGGACTCGTGATACCCTGGGCCAGGGTGATTCACGACCTTGCGAACTGGCAGTGCCATCACGCAGCGTCGTGTTCCGCCGCCAGGTGATCTATATGAGTTCCAAGGCCGCCAAGAGTGGCAAGCATGTCATGCAGAGACGAATATCTCCATGGGGGTCTGCCTCTTGGGCAGCCGGGGCGGCACGCTCGTGGTGCCTTTCTTCCATCCACTGCCACGGCATCCATCCCCACTGTGTGCAGTGTACACTGGATGTACGCTCTGCATCCACCGTAGTGCAGAGTGCAAATGTTGACGAGCATGTTGCTTGCGCAAATGCGTTTCCATCTCCTGCCCATAGAGCTAGAGCAAGTGATATCCACACCCCATCGTCCGCGACTGACTCAGTGAGGAGCAAGAGGAAGATGGTCCATCTTTGAAGCTTGCCAGTCGCAAGGGTGCACCTGAACTGAACGCGTTAGATCCATTGTCCAGTCGTGCTTTCCGTTCTAAACCGCCAGGACCTTGCCACGTTGCGCGCGTCGATCCCATCTCGTACGCTGATTTGCTTGTCATGACGGGTCATCGCTTGTCCTCAAGGAGGAGTTGAGCGACGAGGGGTGTTTGGCACATCGAAAGACATGGTTTCGTTTGTGACATCAAACTATATATCGGGTACAGCAGGTTATTTGTTTTCAATTCTGGTCACTGGATTATATAACGATGTGAGATATGTGTTGCTATATTCAATATGCAAGGTTATCCATATTGCAAGTGATTCATACACCCTTGAGAAGGCCCACACGCGGACATAGACTGGACACAATGTTCGTCAAAGCTGATATTGTTGTCAGAATGTTCTGCCTGGATGACGTTCCAATTAACTGTTCAAGGTTTTCTGTTCTGTGAATGGGCTTGGGATTCCTGAAGATGTTGTGTGTGCTGGACAGTCCAGTCTTCAATGTACAGTCCAGTGCGTATCTTCTGCTCGGAGCATGCACTGGGCAGCCCCATCCTGATGGGACCTATCATGGGTGAGAAGTGGAGCGGGGGGGGGGGGGGGGGGGGGGGGGGGGGGGGGG
>JAADWJ010000619.1:0-14627 GCA_023336165.1 Pythium monospermum | reverse complement strand
TAGTAGTATGGTGTCGGGGTCGGTGTTCATAGATTGATTGAGTTATAAAAAAGAAGAAGAGTGAAGCATCTGTGTTGCTACGATACAATAAAAAACTTAAGGCATATTTCCAACTAGTTGTCCTTGGTGCTGCAAGTCTTCCCAGATCTTGCGCAAGTCGGTGTAGTGGTCTTCGACCAAGTGGCGCCCGTTGCGCTCGATTTCTTCGCCATGTTCGTTGACGAAAATAAGCGTTGGGATTGTCTTTACATCGTATCGCTTCCAAAGGTCCTTGGCTGCTTCACGGCGCCCAAAGGGCAAGGCCCAAAACGGGGTTTGCAGCAACATATCGCGGAAGGCGAAGGCGTCCTTGTCCATGGAGATCAACACCACTTCCATGTTGTCTTTCATCGACAAATGCTTGTACGCGCTGAGCGACATGTTGCGATACACCGTCGCGAGCACGGGCGTGAACACTTGGCATGGGCGGCAAGTGCTCGCCGTGAAGTACAACCCCACGGTGGTCTTGCTATCGAGCACTTGCTCCGCTGGTGCATCGCCACGGCGCGAGGTGAGCTTCTCACCCAGGAGTTTCTGAAGCAGCGGCATTTTCTTTTTTGGTTTGACTTTGTTCTCTTGTCTTGGATTGTTTTGTTGTGAGCGAGAACAATCCCTGGGTGGGAGAACATTGTTGGTCTTTTGTTGGCATGCTTTTTTTGTTTTGGGAGAAGGCGACGTATAGCTACGGCGTGTACAGTACACAACTGTTTCAGTCCATGTGGTTACAGTTGAAGTTCAAGTTGCAATCAGTTCCTATCATGCAGTTCTTATCGCTGATAGCAACCTGTTGTACCGGTATTTGTCCCCCCTGGGCGTTTAGTTGAGCAGCCATTTTTTTTTTTTTTCGTTTGGTTGTCTACAAATCGTCCATCATGGAGGCAACAATGAATGGAGTGGCCAATGCATCACGGGCGCTGACGCTCATCGAATGCCTCAAGCGATTACAGACCGCCGACACGAAAGCCGAACAGCGTGTTAATGCAGCTGCCGATGCGTCACCATGCAAGACGCATAACCCGATCAAAGCCACACATTCTCCGACAGGCACGCTGACCATCCACTTGGTCGGCGCTGACTACCGAGAAGGCAACTCGGCCCAAGAAACGACCGATATCTTCAAGACACTCTTCCAGTACCTAGCAATCGAGGACAAACGCTACGACAGACTTGAGCTCGTGCTGGTCGGCCCGAATGTCGCGCAGCGATTGCATTTTGAAAGCCACGAGAGTACCCACTTGGCCACACGAGCAGCAGACTCGACCAGCTCCATGCTGCTGCCAGCGCCAGAAATCCACGTGAAACTGAGCTACTACGTCGGTAGCTTTGACGACTTTTACTGTGAAAAGGACCATTACAGCCGACCCGATCTTGCCGTGTGCTTTAATGCCGGACTCTGGGGGTACGATGAATGGGTACCAACTTTGAAGCTGCTCGTCCACACGATTCGAACGCCGCTTTTGGTCACTTCGTACAACGAAAACGAAGGCATCGACGATGAAGATGTGCTGGAGGATGATGCGCTGGTCACGCGGTGGTTTTGGCGGTCGGAAAAGAACCCGTCGGGCTCGTCGGAACTGCGAAGTACCCAGAATGAGGACGGCTACATCCTCAAAGAAAATGACTATTGGATGTGCGCACGACCCAATGAAGTGGTGGCCTAGCTTTCCCCGTCTTCCAGCCACACCCACAGCCACTCTGTAACTGTAGGAGGTATTTGAGTTACGTGATAATTTACATCGATTGAAAGTCCATTTATCCATCGTCATGCTTCCCTGGGCAGTGGGGCGAAAGTGGGAACGAAATGGTAATAACTGTTGTTGACAAAAAAAACCCGTCGTGTGAGCACACAAGTAAGAATTCTCATTTCGAAATTGTGCAAGGTCAAGTCGCGAATATCGTACCTGATATTCCCTGCATCAGTGAGGCACAGATACGTGAGAGGTGGTCCTTGCGTCTCGGACCCACATGCGTCCCGTGCAACCGCAGCTGCTGCTGCTGCTGTATGGTACTGCATGAGCCTTTGCGAAAAGATGCCCAGTATCGTCATCCTCCAGCAACAATGACGGGGCGATTTCTGGAAAGCCAACATACAGTACGCACCTTTCCATGGACAGGACCGGTGTCGCCGAGGTAATGAGCACCACAAAGCAACAGCGCTGGAGCTCCACGGGTGGTTCTTGGCCCACAGAACTTGCGCTTGTGCCTGCGCGTCGGTTTTTGGATTTGCGCTGGATGCGGTTGTCTTGTAGTCGATCCAGTTCCACATTTCCAACGATAATGCCAGCGCAGCTGCTACCAGGCGACCGGGAGATTTGCCAGTCCGAGAGACCACGTTCCGCGATCAGATCATTCAGGACCTAGATGCAAATGTAACGATAAACAAGCTCAGAGACGACGAAGGTATTGTATCAGCTACAGCGCACGCTGCTGCGTGGACAAAACCCACATCCTGTGTCGGTGGAGGCAATGCTGTTGTTGCCCATTCGCTTGCCATTCTTCTTGGAGATTTGGGTGGCCCAATTAGCTGGTAATGCTAATTCGGTTTGTTGGGCTAAACTAATGACCTGTCATATGCGATATAAAATCACAAAGGTTGAAGTACGGTAACCAAGATACGGTGCAGTATTGCTTGCAAGACGCAATTGCCCAATCACTCAACAAACGAAAATGGCGATGATGGCCATGGCGACAGCGACGCGCTCGATGAAGGTGGCGCTTCCCCTTCAGCAGCAGCAGTGGCCACGGCAGTCGCTCTTGCGCGCTGTGACGACGCTACAGTTCAACAAAGCAAACGATGCTGACAACGCAGACAAGACCAAGCGCCCGCTGGACGGCATCCGCGTCGTGGAATGCGGCCACTTGGTCGCTGGTCCATTTGCAGGCACGATTTTGAGCTATTTTGGCGCCGAAGTGATCAAGATTGAGCCACCGACGGGTGATCAGCTACGAGGCTGGCGAGAGTTGGATCCAAGCAAGACGTCGCTGTGGTGGTACTCGATTGGCCGCAACAAAAAGTCGGTCGCGATCGATATCCGCAAGGATGAAGGCCGTGCGTTGATCAAAGAGCTGGTGCTTTCAAGTGACGTTTTAATTGAGAATTTCAAGCCAGGACGCATGGAAAAGTGGGGGCTCGGTCCAGAGCAATTTGAACAAGAGAACCCTGGCTTGGTGTACGCTCGGGTGTCCGGGTATGGCCAAGATGGGCCGTACGCCAGTCGACCTGGCTTTGCCTCGGTGTGTGAAGCCATGGGCGGCTTCCGGTACGTCAACGGGTTTCCGGACCGTCCTCCTGTGCGCCAGAACTTGAGCATGGGCGACACGATCGCTGGCATCCACACGGCGCTGGGCATCGTCATCGCGCTGCTTGGAAGGGAACGAAGCGCCGACTTGGTAAAGCGCGGCCAAGTCGTGGACGTGGCGATCTACGAGAGCATGTACAATCTGCTGGAAGCCGTCGTGCCCGAGTACGACTATGCCGGTGTCATCCGCGAATGTTCTGGCTCGACGATCACGGGCATCGTGCCGTCCAATACCTACGTGAGCAAAGACGGCAAGAACGTGGTCATCGCGGCAAATACCGACACGTTGTTTGTCACCATCATGAAGACCATTGGACGAGATGATATGGCCACAAACAGCAAGTTTAAAACCAATGCCGACCGTGTTTTGTACCAAACAGAGATTGACCAGGCCATCAGCGAATGGGTCGCAAGCCATACCACTACTCAAGTCGAAAAGTCCATGGAAAAGGCGTCGATCCCGATCGGGCTCGTCTATTCGGTCGCCGATATGTTTCAAGATCCCCAGTTCCAGCATCGTCAAATGTTTGAAGAAGTCGCCATTCCTACTGGTTCTGGAAATAGTAGTGGTGGTCAGCAGCAGCCAACTCAGACGCTCAAGATCCCTGCGATCTTGCCCAAACTGGCATCTACGCCAGGAAAAACCACGTGGGCGGGCCGCAAGATTGGCGAAGATACCCGCGATGTGCTCAAGATGATCTTGCAACGGTCGGATCCTCAGATTGAGCAGTTGCTGCGGGACCAAGTGATCTTTGAGCCGACGCCGTCGTCCGCCTCTGAAGCATAAAACTACCGGTAGGCGTTTCTCATTAGAATAGCTTGACCCCCAGCCTGTACTGGACCTTCCATCATTTAGAATACAGACAGAAGCCGCCCTCAATGATGGAAAACATTTCTCGTGCATTTACTGTGGGTCGTACTCATGCAGTCCTTGCACAAGTGGATGGATGTTGTCAGCTTGCCCTTCCGAATTTCCTGAGCGCCACCTCCAGTCGGCTGGCTGGCCAACACGGGGCCACGCACGCCACCACATCCAGGACCTAACAAAGGGAGAAGGTGCCCACTCAGGTTTGGCCCGGGAATCCATGCCTTAGCCATCACGTTGAGGATGTGCTTTGAGAAATGTATGGTACTGTTGAGGGCGTCTACTGTATTCGTATGCATACAGTACATAGCTACGCGATCAGTGGGCAGTGGACGGCGCCAGTTTTGGGTGCTGATTCTCAGAGCATCACTGTGTGTGTGTGTGATGGATGGATGGACGGATCCCTTTCGTCTTCTTTCATGCCAACTGTTGTCGCAATTGTTGTTGGATACCCAACTGACAGTCAGACCCTGACGGTGACAGTTCTCACTCAGAATCAGGTTGGTTGGGACAAGCCAAATCCAAATGAGACTGACGTGGGATCCAGACTGGTGGATCTTGGATCTTGGCAATGACACAACACAACAACGAAAAAAAAGAACAACGGTGTGTTTTGTGTTCCATTCCATTCCATTCTGTGTGTGTGTGTGGGGGGGGGGCGGGGCGGAGACCGGCCATAACCATACCCAATCCATTCATTGGATTTCCAGTCGTGCAACATTCGCGATGACTGCCCTGTCAAACCTTCTATTTTTGTGCTTGGAGTAACTCCAATGGAGTTGGCTGAGACTCGATAGCAGTGGCACGATTACTACAGTGGAGCGGATCCAATCACGATACTTTGGGTGGCATTTCACCCGTCTTTCTTCCACTGTGGACTTGCTGACCGTGAGCTGACCGCAAGCTGGAACCAAATCCATGGTGTTGTGCCGGCTTGGGCTGCGAGCCACAGACTGTAACTGCAACAGATTCAGGCGCACGCCGTTTGCCGGATTGCATACAGTACTGTACCGCTACCGTCAAGTCTTGAAAGATTTGTGGTGGATGGTCACTGAAATGGGAGATTTTTTTTTTCGTCTGCAGATTTTATGGAACAGATCGCTATTTTGGGCAGAATACCGCCTGGTTATGCGCAAATAGGATATCGTCGCATAGACAGGACAGTTTCCGACTTTCCCTTGATTAGGTACACTGTACCGTACATAGTGGGGACACTCGGTCTCAGGTCCAGTGTGGAGGCAACATGTTGTCTTCATCCCAAACCAAAGCGAAAAGGAGGATACTGTGGATATTGACATCATGGGTATCGAATAAGGCTGCTCGCTGGATGCTGGATGCTGGATGCAGTATCTGCAGAGGGCAGGACTATCGCTGACCACAATTTTGGTGAGCGTGCCTGTTTTGCTACTTTTTCTGAATCGTCCACAAGTTGCCTCTGGGTTCCAGTGGTCGGGACCCTTTCGCTGAAGCGTTGGGCTGGAAAGTATCCCATCTTGGTTCGCCATGGCTGTGCTGATCGCCGAAATTTTGCAGCAGCTCAGTCCTGCATTTCAATTTGGAGCCCGCAGGAGTCGGTGCGCTCTGCCGTGCCTCGACGGGACCGGGCTCCAAAATGAAACTTGCTGCCCATTACATTGTGTTGTCTTGCGCACATCCGCTCCGCGCATCCATTGTTGTGCCCTGCCCCATCGACGATGCGTGCAAGTTGCGTTTTGCATTGCACTGTCGTGCTTGATTCTCCATGATTTTTTTTGTATCATGGTGGGATGTAGAGCAATCAGTACACACAATGCTCATGCATACAGGAAGTCCCACTCGTTCAGTGCCGTGATGCTGCAACCAAAAATCACGGTTGTAAACACTTCATGTTTTAGCAGGCATCCACTGTGGCGGTGGCCACCATTTTCGCCCTCCTGATACAGAAGAGGTCATGTCAAAAATTGTTGTGGAGAGTTGTTCATGTTCAAGGCCAGAATGACGCCACAGCCACAAGAAAAGAATGAGAGCACGATCACTGGTTCAATAAAATTCGACGGAGGGGCGAATTTATTGTCACGAATCTTATGGAGACCATGATCGCATTCTCACGTCAGTATATTACCGGTACGGTACCCTCATTCGTAGTGGACATCTATTCCATGGCACCGCATCACCATACAGTTCACAACACACACATTAATGCGAGGCATCATCCAGCAAAAACATTTCATAACCTCACGCCGGCCTGCTGGTTGGCTTGCGGCTGGTGCAGAATAGTACACAAGTATTTTTGTCTCGCCCGCCTGCGGTGTAATCTTTCTCACCGATTTGTTCACATTCCAACCAGAGACAGACCCTGGTCAGTAAATTACTAAAGTCTAGTGAAATTTATCGGAACCGTGTTTATCTTCTTGCCATTTTTGCCCTCAAAAACGGGTTTGGAGATTTCTTGTCGGGAATATATTTGTTTCATGTTTTCACGTCTCTGCCACAAAAAGTGTGCCTTCCGAACCTGGCAATTGCCACTCTCATCGTGACCATTCTTTAAAAAAAAATCACCAGATGGCCTGACGAAGAAAAAAAGGAATAAATCATGGCCACTCTCCCAGAACAGTTCAGCTGCAAAGTCCCTCTTCCACCCGATTTCACTTGGGCACAGTGAGGATGAGGATGAGGATGCCAGCTCGTCCCACTCTCTCTCGCATTGATCTTCCTCCTCGAATCGATCGGTCCTGTCTCCACCCCTCCCCCTCCCCATCCCCATCTGCAGTGGACAACTGACAAGGGATTTTCAAGCCAGGTTTTTGACGCGCCAACAAACACAACCCAGAGAGAGTGAGAAAGAGAAAGAGAAAGAGAGAGAACCGTGCTGGCTGATTGTGGATTGTCTTGTTGGATCCCCCTCACCAGTTCGCAATTTGCTCCACTTGTCGAACCACGCCAACGAAACACCCACCAACACCAACAAACCAACAAAACCAACAAAACCAACACCAACTTTCGTTTTACACTTCTCCACACAGCTCACCATGATGAGCGCTGGCGGTATGAACGCTGGGATGATGAACATGAATCGGTCGGATGTCGGTGTCTTTGCGCGCAACGACTCGCATTTGGAGGCGTTGCCTCTCGCGGCCGACTTCTTCCCAAAAGTGCGACTGAGCGCGGCCACGCGCAACGAGTACGAACACGTCGCGAGCGCGCTGTTGGACAACGCGCTGGACCGGGTCCGCAAAGAGCGCATTTACGGTGGCATTGACGAGTCCTGGCGCGATATCGGCGCCATGCACGGGTACAAGCGGTACACCAAGGTCGAAGGCCGCGCGAGCCACTACCGCATCCAAGGCGTCGTCCGCGCGCCGATGACCAACGTTATGGGCTTGCTGTACGCCGAGCGCAGCTCGGCGATCACGGGCCGCCGCAACGTGTTTTACGGCAACGCGCTGGATGGCCAGACGCTCCACGTGCTACGGGAGCGCACGTCGCAGGACCGCCACCAGCACTTGACGCTGCGGTGGGAGGCGTCCCATATCACGACCGCGATCGACAACACCAAGTTGGACGCGTGTTACTTGGAGTACACGGGCATCACACTGGACCAAGACCGCTCTCCTGTGGGCTTCAAGATCGCGCATACCATGGATCTGCCCGAGTGCCAACAGCTTCTCAAGACCCACGGACTGAACCGCGTGGAGGGCACCGAGATCATGATGCTGCAGCCAACGTCCAACAACACGTACACCGAGTTTACATTGGAAGGCTCGTTTGAAATCAACGACCGGTTGCCGTCCAGCGCTGTGAACGCGTTTCTCACGTTGATCTCGCAGCAACTGAGCCGCTTGCCCATGGAGATCCAGTCGCGACGGCTCGCGGCGATGAAAATCATTGACAAAACCATGTGGGTGCCTACAAACGAACGCAAAAACTGCAGCGTCTGCTTGAGCAAATTTGGCGTGCTGGGCAAGAAGCACCACTGCCGCGCCTGTGGCGAAGTCATGTGCAAGTCCTGTGTCGTGGCTCGTCCGGGCCGCGAGGACTGCAAGTTTTGCAAAAAGTGTGTGGTCGTGGCCTGCGCCGAAGACGAGCTCGTGCTTGGCGACCGCGGCGGCAACCCATTGCATACGCCGTCTTCTGCGTACTCGTCGTCGTCGTCGTCGTCTCGCCACCACCGTGAAGCGAGGGACTCGTACGCGTCGTCGCTGACCCACCAGTCGGACAGCGACGCCTCGGTGTACCTGCCACAAGCGCAGCCAGTGCCAGTGATGGCATCGTCGTACCACCAGCAACAACAACAGCAACAGCATGGCTACCACCACCAGCCGCATGTCGTCAAGCCAGCGTACACTGGGTACTCGCGGCCACAGCAACAACACCAGCAACAGCAGCACCATGACCCACGGTACATGGATGAGCTCAAGCAGTTCCGGGATAACAACAGCATGACCGCCAGCGAGACCAGCTTTGGCAGCAGCACCTTCAGCAGTGGCGGGTACATTGAAAACGGGTCCATCTCCCACGATATTAATACCAACGACAGCTACTACGGCCGCCCCGAAGGCTCCATGATCTACTTGGACACCAAGAGCATGATCCGCGCCAACAGCAGCAACAGCCTTGCGAGTGATGACGCCACGCCGAGCCAGGCTGGCTCGGGCCGTGGGTACGCCCGCCCGCCACCACAGCCGTTCCAAGACGTCGAGTCCTCGCTCGCCCACCAACGGCACTTGCTCAATGAGATGATGCACCAGGCCAACCGCGCGTACCGGCCCAACCCGCAACCAGTCAAGAACAACTTTTAAGACTCCCTCGCAAACAGAAGAAAAGAAAAAGGGTTTGCCATTGGAAGAAACCCCTACTTCTTCTTTGGAAGCGTGGAAGATAGAGATACTAGGCCTTTAGTAGTCCAGCGCCGACTCGGCGTGTCAGTTTTGTTCATTGTGTGAATATTTAATGAGTTACGTAGCTTTTCAACGACAAATTATTGTACATTACTGGTTATGATACCTTGATGTCGGCATGATCTAACAATCTTCCGCGACGGCACGATTGCATCTATGATTGCAGATCATATCCTACGTAACGAACGGTAAAGTAATAGCGTCGTCGGCATTCACTCAGCGTGGATGGGAGGGAAAGATTGCTGTCGCGGCCTCTCGACTTGCGCCATGAGACGCATCGCGCCTGTCAGCGGCAGGTCTTCAGGGATAAGGAAAACGGGACCGCTTCTCCAATCAATGTTCAACGTTCAATGGTTTCTCTCTCTCTCTGCCGCCATTTTGATCTTTTTTGGAGGAAGTCCAGAGTCCAGAGTCTGGATCGACCGGACCAGCTCTCAGTTCAGTTGAGTTGCATCAGCCATGCGACTCGGTGAGGAGCTCATCTCACGGTGACTGACGACCTTGTGGGACGAAAAAGCCAGACAGTTGCACCATGTGTCATCGTCATGATTGTCTCAGCAAAAAGAGCCACCAGCACCCAAAATAAAAAAATATCGAGTCAGAGATAAAATTGGGCACACAAACTGAATGTTGCAAGACGGTGACGACGCACTGTGGCACGAAGGTTGCATGAAACACTTCAACATCTTACCTGAGTCAGAACGTGGTGTCGGTGGATGGAAACCAATGACTGTGTTGCGACGAATAGCGCTCTTCCGTGCGCAGTGGAGGAAGCTGTTTGGAGGCGCATTCATCTAAGCCACTTGCCTCGCTAGTGGGGTGAACTGTCCGCTCCTCGCTCTCTCTCTCTCTCGCGCTTTCTCTGCAGTTCGTGAAAGACCCCTTCGCCTGCCTTTTCTGGTTCGTGACTCGGTTCGCCCGTGTGCTGTTCCTCAGTCTCTGGAAAATGGCAGCGTACTGTGGCTCGATTGGCAGCGTGAATGTGCTCGAGTTTGTGAGTACCGATCTCTTTGACGAGTCCCAAGAGAACCCGTTCTTGCTTCAGCAGCAGCAGAAATGCAGCAGCGCTGGTGGTGGGTACACTACCAGCAGCAACTCCAAGGCGTCGCCATCGCCCTTATCATCACCACTGCGGTCGTCGTTGTCTCCCATGGGCAAATCCCAGTGTGTGCGCTTTGCGGAGCTTCCGCTGAACGACCAAAGCGACCCGCTGTACTACCCAGATGAACACGACCCACCAGCAGCAGCGCCACCGTCGCCTAAGAAATCGGTCACGTGGTCGTCATCGCCGTCCAAGCGCCAGTCTGCGACGATGATGTCGTCATCGCCCATGCGTAGCAGTGCTGCGACTGCCTCGTGTGTCGTGGTACCTACTCCTACTCCTCCGCTATCGCCACAAGCCAACGCTTTCCTTCCTCCGCATCCTTCTCCATCTTCAACGGCAGCAAACCACCGCCAGTCGATCGCGATCTCTCTTCCGTACGCGATGTTCAATCGTCAAGCGAGTGGCGACTCGAATGCGTCCACCACGGCCAGCCAAGTCGACCACGATGCCATCACGCTCGAAGAAACAGAGCTCCGCAAGCTCCTGTACTCGCTTTCTCGACTAGGTCTTGGCCAGCCGTCGTCGTCATTGGACACTCCACCACAAGCGGGGGCGCCATCACTCCAGTTTCCAAGTCAAGGCGGCACACGACCACTTGGATATTATGAGGAGCCGTCGTCTCCGCTTCAGCAAAGCTACGCGTCGACCATCTCGGCACCGACATCTCCGCTTTCGCTCAGCTCCAGCTCGCTGTGGCTTCCTGGACAGGTGGCCAGCAGAGGTCCAATTGGCAACGGTACCACTGAGGAACCAAAGGCCGGTACAGCCGCCGCACTGATGTTCCGCTCCATGCCGAATCGCCAGAGCCGCCGCTTGAGCAGCCGCCAGTCCACGAGCCACAAGCGGTTCTCATCTGCACCAAACTCTCCTGCTCGCAACTACGGAGCACAAGGCAACGACCAGTTCTTCCCAGACGACGCGATGGATCATGTGGATGAGGATCATGCTACTATTGGGGACGGCGTGGGCATGCAGGTGGAGGAAGGGTACCGCAGCCAGCCAGCGAGCCCGAGCGCTCATCCTCACCACAACTCACGAGGATCCGTCACGTTCCTCACGGTCAAGAATTTGCTCCGTGGTGGCGGTGCGCTTGCAAGAACGGTGCGCCACGAGCAGCCCATCAGAAGGCCGACTTGTATGGGCAAAGAACTCACCGTCTCGTCGCGACTCAAGCAACGGCAAAAATTCCAGCGACCCACAGTGATCACGGACGCCTACCACCGCGTGTACGTTCCTCATGGCTTTGTAGCTTTGTGTATTTGGACTCAATGTCAGCTCACCAATCTATATTCTCTATTCCCGTCTGTGTGTAGGAGCGGTATGAAGCTCGGCACGAGTCCGATGAAAGTCAAGATCAAGCACATGGCGTTCCCACAGAGTTTCTCCACCACCGCCGACGACGAGGAGCTCATCAGCAGCAGCTACTCCCAAGGCGAAGCTGACGCTGGCATGTCATCATCGCCAAAGCGCCAGCTGCGCAAGGAGTCGTTGATCACACTCGAGACGCTGGACAAGATCGGCACCCGCCACGCGTGTCCCGTGCAGCTCATCGAAGAGCCATTGCCCGATTTTTCCATGGTCCAGCCGCGCGTGGATGCCTGGAACAACCAGTACAAGAAACCAAAGCAAAAACTGAGACGCCCATCAGCGTGGCTACTGGGCGCGGACCGTGACCGCGACCACGGCGCCTCATGAGGTGGCAGACCCGTAAGCAAAAAAACAACAAAAACAAACAAGTACTATATTAATATTACATGACCACATGGGTACTACTGGTATTATTATGTACAGTATCAGTCCACATGTGCGTTGGCAGCACTGAGGAGCACCTCGGCGGCGCTTTGCTGGTCAATGTCATCGCCACTTCGCGCCACGCGGCCCCTGTAGCTGTTGCCGTACCGGCCTTCACTGTGCGCCATGCACATGCCATTGCGCTGGGCCCATTTGTTGCAGCCGTGCTCGTGGCCACAGCGGCGGCCGCCGCCATGGGTGCGGCAAAAGCCATCTCCTTGGGAGCTTTTTGTACATCCTTCGATCCGGCACCGCACGCCGCCACCGTGGGCTTTACACATGCCCCTGGACTGCGCGGCTTTCATACAGCCATCCACAGTGCACCGCTTGCCGCCGCCGTGGGTGATACACAGGCTGCCGCTTTGGGAAGCCCGCGAACAGCCGTCCACACTGCAGCGGCGGCCACCACCGTGGGCTTTACACAAGCCCCTGGACCTTGACAAATTCTGGCAGCCTTGTTCCGTACACATTTTCCGTCGCTTGCCCTTGGCGGATCCTCCTCCTCCTCCTCCTGTTCCGTTGGAGGAGGTTGCCTCATCGTTGTCCTCATTGTCATCGTCGTCCTGGTCCTGGTAATCATTGTTGCTGCCCTTTGTTGTAGCGTTCAGGCTCTTTTCTCGTTGTTGTTGTTGCGAGCCGAGCCGAGCTGAGCCGCCTGAGGCTCGTTCAAAGGCGCCCATCGCGAGCAGCCTCTTGGCTAGCTGGTCCGAGACTTCTTGCGAGATCAAATCACGGCAAAGCGACGCGATATCATCCACCAGTGGCCGTGGGTTGTTTGTCGTAGGTGATGACGAGACGTAGTCGTTGGTCTTGGTGCCCTGCCGCTGGCTACTGGACGGTGGAGGAGGCGTGGGGAGCAACGCATCGTGGATCCGGCGGATATCCTCCATTTTCTCAAATGGTGTGGGTGGTGTGGTCTTGTTGAAATCAAAAGGGGACGGAAGCACCATGGCATCAGGGGATGGCAAGAGCATGACATCCGGCGTGGGCGTCCGCAATTGGCTCATCCACTCCCCCATCATAGCTGCAAAGGACGTGGACTTGTCGGAGCCAGAGGCTGGCGTGCCATTTTCGTCCCCTCCTCCTCCACGGTCCATAATTACATCAGTGGAGCCAACAGTGGTGGCAGTGGTCGGTCCACGGCGGAGCGAGTCGCTCGGTCCGCTGAGCTCCATGGGGGAGCACAACACTGGTGGGGACGGTAACGACGGGGATGGGAAGGATACACTGCGATGGACGCCACTGAGAGGAGGGATCGCAGGAGAGGATCCCCCCGACATGGAGTCGTAAAGGAGAGGAGAGAGCTGGCGGTACGACAACGCCGGTGAGTGGTGCTTGCCCATGAGTGTCGAGCCACCGGCAGGGCTCGTGGTCGGTGTGATCCGCTCATACTGGACGGGTGGGGACGGGAGTCGCGCGGACGCAGTTAGACGCTCATACTGGACAGGAGGGGACGGCAGCCGCGCGGACGAAGGTAGACGCTCGTACTGGACAGGAGGGGACGGGAGCCGCGCGGACGATGGCGTAAGACGTTCATACTGAACCGAGGACGACGACACACTGTGGAAGCTAGCGGACCGGCCATGAGATGACGAGGAGGAGGACGACCCACCCACCACGGGCGGGCGCTGATTCACGGACGGCGTGAGGCGCTCGTACTGGACAGCAGCGTAGAAACCGTCACGTGCAGGGATCGAAGGAGGCACTGGCGCTTGTGGCTGAAGAGGCAACGACGACGAGGAGCTCGCACTGGACGACGATCGGTATGTTGAGCGGCTCGCGCTTCCGGAACTTTGAGTGGATCGATTGTGAAGCGGCGGAGCCGTTCCGGAAGAGGAGGAGGATGATGGCGTGGCACCGCCCTCTTGCGGTTTCTTTCGCCCGACAAGGGACAACAACTCGAATTTGCGGAGCGGCATCGTAGAGCGGAGAGCAGTTCTGAATGAATTTTAGGCCACCACGAACTGAACGAACCACCGGGGATAGACGCCGGTGCACGTGGGATGACTTGTCGTTGCGAGGACCTGGATTAAAATGAGCAGGGCAGACGGCGGTCCAGGGGGAAATTTGCTCTCAGAATCTGAGAGGAGATATCTGAAAAACCTCGCTACTAAGAACACCCTTCACATGAAAAACCTTCCCAGAATGAGGTGAAATGCTGAACATGTGCGACGTGTTCTCCAAGTATTAGCCAATGAAACCGTTGCAAGGCACACATGTTGCAAGTGTCGCACTGACGGAAGTGAACCCACAACCCACGTCTTCGCACGCTTCAAGGGAGGATGCGACTGGCATCATTGGAGCGGCGGTCTCCTGCAGCGGTGCAATTCCACAGAACAGCATGGAGGTGGACAGTACTGTAGTGTACTGTGCAGTAAACTGCAGGATTGTACCATCCAACACGGTGCAGCTGATCTACCCTGCACAACATCAAAGCAGGACGCATCTCCAATCCAGAGTTCAGCAGGGCATCCATCGCCAGGAATGCACTCGCAATGCAGTGGCTGTACCAATGGAGACGCATGTCTATCAAAGCTGAGCAGATCCTCTTTGCTCAATCAATCAAACCTGGAGTCTTTTGACGTCAAACGCATGAACGCAGGATTTGACTCCAGTGAAATCTGAGCCCAGCAGGGGGGGGGGGGGGGGGG
>JAADWJ010000618.1:0-14683 GCA_023336165.1 Pythium monospermum | reverse complement strand
TTGGAACCGGGCAAATGGCACGCATTACAAGAACGACAACGTTCGCGACACTCGTCGACTTTGAACGCCATGAAAAGCGGTTGTTGCGGTTCCACGCGGCCGAAAGCTACGCCGATATGGCCGCCGAGTACATTGCAATTGGCTGCTCGAGTGCGATCCTGTTCTTCTTTTCCGACCACCAAAAGTACCAACTAGCTACAATTGACACTTTTTCTTCTTCTTCTGGCTCGGACTCGGGCTCGGTGGCGATGGCTGTGACTTCTGCTGGAGACAAGGCTCTGCAGCTGGGCGTGCAGCTCGGTTTGGAACTGGTGGTGGATTTTGTGTGCTGCGTGTTGGAAATCCACGGCAAAGTGGACTTTCAAGATTTGCACCGTCATGTGGCGTACTTGGGCGCGGTTCTGCTTTGCATTGGCGTCTTGAACGTCCAGATCTCGGCGTTTATTTACCTGAAACCTCCGAGTGGGTAACTGGTTCGTCGCTGCTTTTGGACGCGATGACACGCAACTGCTTCCCGGTTCTCATGCAACCCACTTCAGAGTGGACTGCGCGTCCAACAACAGGAACGTGCCATCCTCTGTCGGCTCGTAGACGTCGCAGTCGTAACTCCATATCGATATCCGGTCTCGATTGTGCGTTGCCATTGCGTTCCGTCACCAAAAATCCGATTTTAGACAGCTCTTTCCTTATGTTAGGCACTGCTCCCGAGGTTATCCTATTGTAGGACGGACCAGTGAATGCCGAAACGACACGGATCTTGTTCGGAGAAAAATCTAACTGTGGAAAATGGAAATGGCCAGTTCACATGTTGTGTTTCATCGCACTGCAAATCGGTGTGGTTACGGCAACTACACCATGAAAGACGGAGTTGTTCTGCGCAGCGACGGTTTCTACACCCTCTTCATGGAAGAGGAAGCGGCCAAACACCATGCGATGACCCGTGCGCATTCCATCAGATTTACATTCCACCAGATTTGTGGTGACCACGGATCGGCGGCTTTCGAAAATCCCGGTGCACGGTACTAGTAGCCGCGCCACAAATCCTATTTTTCCTCACACCTCATGGCGCTACGCAGGCGACTATTTCCAGGCGTTGTGCGCTGCTACATCATCGCCATTTTGTTCTGCACGATCAGACGTACTTGCGGCTTAATAGATGGACCTGGGACGATCGGACCGCCGGGTGACCTCGTTGGAATCGCCACGGTGACAATCACAACCGAGACAAACGAACCAGTCTCAATGACACCGTCACCATCAGCAGCGCTTCTTGACCTCGTCGTCATACCCAGTGAGATGGAGTCAACGGACTCGCCCGTTTTTCTGGAAGTAAGTTGGAAGCCATCTGCAGAAGAGACGCCAAGTATGCTGGAAGATCCAGCAGTGATGATGGCGGCGGCCACACCTGAGCCAATCCCGTCAACTCCATCGGACGACATGGCCACCTCTTCTTCACTGGTAACGACTCCAGCGCCAGTGACAAGTGCCACTCCAACCGATGAACCCATGGCAAATGAGAGCCCCGCACTGATAGAACCAAGCAGCTTCGTTACCATGGCACCATCAGTGGCACCAACACCATTAGACTCGCCATCGCTGGCGCTAACGCCGTCCACACAAACCATGCCACCTCCAACCGACGGCAACAACGACCTGCCAAGTGGTACTGGCGTTCTCGAACCACCAGCTCTTGTGGTCGAAACGTCGGAGCCCACGCGAGCCAGTTCGATGCCGCCGACGGAGTCAATCACCTCAGTCGATGGGACCCGTTGGCCAGACTCTAGCGACACGCCAAAAGTGACCAGTGACGAAAGTGCAGCGCCTGCTCCTGCAGCAGTAAGTACCACCTTGCCCCCAAGTCGCTTCTCGCAGGAGCCATCTACTGCAGTCGTACCGAAAGTCGACCGGCCACAACGCGGGAGTTCCCAACCAGTCGATCCAACTACCAATACTACCGAGCCACCAAAATCTTCATCTCCAGCACTCTCGCCACCACCATCAATAGATCTGGCGATCAGTCAAAGACCACCAATGGACCAAGAAAGCGACACACAGCAAACCGCTGGAACCACCACAGGCAACAACGGATCGTTGAATGATGCCAACATTGGCTCGATGATGGCGACACTGGGCATTGTATTTGGTGCAGTTGGTGGACTTGCGTTCACACTCTATATGGTCCACAGACACCGCGTCAGCAAGAGCCAATACGATCTGCAGACGCCAATCACGGTAGTGTAGGGAGAGCCATGTAAGAAATCGTTGTGTCTTTTTGTTGATCTCAGATACTATTTTCACTCAATCAACGATCTCGTTGGTTTTTCGTTAGCCAATCATATCACTTCATTCATGCACCTCTTGGTAATAGATGGCTACCTTTTTGGATTGTACCGTGTGGCTAAATTTGTGGCGATTCGCCACGCTCCATCCACACAGACACATTCACATAGTCTCTCACAGTCCGTACTTTTCAGACAAGCACCAACAATTCACTGTAGCGCTGCGTATTTTCTCGGACAAAATGCCGCTTTCCGAGTACGACGACGATGGCCACGACAGCGGCGTCGATGAAGACGCCGAGCTGGAGCTATCGTGCGCTCTCCATGACCTCGCAGAGCGCGTCAAGACGTTTGAAGAGAATATGAAAACGCGGCTCCATATCAAAGGGATCACAGGCAGTGACGACGCATCGGACGACGAAGAAATCGGTGAAGACATCCCGGAAGTGGATGACGACGACCGCACAACCACTGGTGCCACCACGTCGTTGTATGGGTACGCGTCGCCCAAGCGCAAGAAGATGACCAAGAAAAGCACCACCAGCAGCAGCAGCAGTTCAAAGGCTCATTGTCGCCGTCCTCCTCGCTATGCAGCCAAGCAGTCGTCCAAGCAGCAGAACAGTGACGACGACGAAGACGACGACGAGGATGATGATGATTGCTGCTACGAGGAGGAGGAGGAGGAGGAGGAGGACGCCAAGAGGTCCTCCATCGCACGAAAGGGCTGGGATGAACAGAACGAGCGCGACGAACTCTGCGAGATGAAGAACAATATCTCGCTGCTCTTGCAAGGCATGAAAGAACAGGCCAAAGCTCTGGAAGCAGCGGATTGCGAGACCAACCAGTAGCCAGAAGGAAGGGGGAAGTAACTAATTACCAAGATCATTATTATTTTATCATGTTCTCAAGCATAAACACATCACGTTTCTTGCTGCTCCTTGTTCCTCCGTCCACCACCATTATTATTTGGATTGCAAATATTCTAAAAATCGTTTTTGCAATTCAAATTCTTGGTCGCGCAGTTCGTTTTCTTTGATCCGCTGCTCCATATCAAACTGCACTTTGGCTTCCATGAGGCTCAGCACACGTGCGCGGAAAGTGTCGCCGTCGACTGCTGCTGCTTGTGGTTGCTGGTGGGCCACTGTCCGTGGAGCAGCAGCAGCAGCAGGCGCTTCCGTTCGTCGTCGTTTCAGTGGAGCTGTTGTTTGGGTAGGCCGTCCCACCACGGGGACAACAAGCCTGTTGCTTTCCTTGGCCGCGCTCGAGCCGTTGCCATGGCTATAGCCACCACCTCCATGGCCACTGGTACTACCAGCTCCAGCACTTGTACTCGTAGCATGTGGTTGCTCTGCCACTACAACTCCAGTTTGGCTTTCCAAAAGCGCAAGAGGCGACCGCACGCCCACGGTCGTGCGTTTGGCGCCTTTGTGCTGCATAATCACATCCATTTCTCTCAAAATGGATTCTTTGCGGTCCTTTTCTTCCGCTGTCCCGTGCTTGAACAGCTTGTCGTGCTTGCCGTCGGCGTACAATTTCATCAGCGATGTCACGCGGTCGCTACAACAGTGTTTTACATCAATATCCATGAAGCAAGGAAGGAAAGAAACGTATGCGCATGGCGCACGTACCGACAGGTGTGCCAGGAGAAGGCATCCGGGTTCTGGATCAGTTCCTCGCCGACAGTCTGGGCGATGCGGTGCCACATTTGAAGCCGCGTGCCATGGCGTGCAGTGAATGGGTTGTGGAGCCGCAGCGCCTCCAGCAACGCCACATCCATATTCGTGGTGAACTTGGCGTACCGGCCACGCACAGGACCGCCGCGACCCGGTGGTGGTGTAACTGTAAGATGCACCACGTCTCTTTCGTCATCGTGGTCCTCGTTGTCGTCCAGTGATCCATTCCGCTGCACTGCAGATAGGTTCATTTTGAAGTTCCAATGTTGCCGTAGATCCCGATTTTTCACGTTTTTCTCCCCACGTTGTTTCCCCGTATTTGTGAAAAACTAAATGCTGGAGGTTTTGGGACGGTCACGTATTCAGTTACGCTGAATATGTGATTGCAAAGTGTATCTAATGTACAGGTAACTAATTGTGGGGTGGACCCCACCATTAATCCATTTTCATCCAATCAAATCCTCGCATATCAATTTCCCGGTCCGCATCGATCAAGCCAAGCAAAACCATTTTCGCCACCACCAGATCCGAAAAAGACAAAAAATGGCGCTTCCAACTGCTGCGGCCAATTTTGTGGCTTCTTCGGCGTGCTTTGCGGCGTTCCGCAATGTGAAAGTGACCTCTGCGATCACGCAAGGCGCCAAGTACATTGGCACCCACAATGGCTCGTTCCACTGTGACGAAGCGCTCGCCGTGTCCATGCTCAAGCTTTTGCCGGCGTTTGCGCACCACGATATCGTGCGCACGCGTGACGAAACGAAGCTCGCGCAGTGTGGCGCGGTCGTAGACGTTGGTGGCATCTACGACGCCAGTGCAAACCGCTTTGACCACCACCAGAAGACCTTTGTCGATACCTTTGATGGCTTTAACACGCGGCTTTCCAGTGCTGGCTTGGTGTACAAGCATTTTGGCCGTGAAATCATCCAACATCTTGCAGGCGACAAACGCATCGACGACGCGACGCTGGATATGCTACATAAGAAAACCTACAAGAGTTTCATTGAGCATATTGACGGCATTGACAACGGCGTGGAAGTCGCAGAAGGACCAACCAGGTACTCGGTCTCGACCACACTCAGTGCGCGTGTGGGCCATTTGAACCCATCGTGGAACGAAGACTGGACCGAAGACCACGTGAACCACCAATTCCAGCAGGCCATGTACTTGACCATCACGGAGTTTGCCGATGGCGTTTTGTCGCTTTTGAACTCGTGGCTCCCCGGACGATCGATCGTGGAAGATGCCATCAAGGCCCGGTTCCAGACCCACCCATCGGGTGAGATTGTGTACTTGCCAAACTATTGTCCATGGAAATCCCATTTGTACGATATTGAAAAAGAGTTGCTCATCGATGGGCAAATCAAATTTGTCTTGTACAAAGACACGACCGGCGGTATGGTCCGTGTGCAGGCGATCAACTTGGAGTCGTCAGCGTTTGCGTTGCGACTTGGCTTGTTGCCTGCCTGGCGGGGCGTGCGCGACAGCGAGTTGTCGGCGGTCGCGGGGATCGAAGGATGCACGTTTGTCCATGCAGCGGGCTTCATTGGTGGCAACAAGACCTTTGAAGGCGCACTGGCCATGGCAGCTGAATCGCTCAAGGCGCAAGAATAATAAAAAAACAAAAAATAGTTTTTTTTTTAAAATCTCTAATGATGAATATTTTTTCTTTTTTTTAATCGGAACTTATACAAAAATGCAAAAAAATATCTTGCGCTTTCTTTCTCTTTGTATGTCTCTACACGCTCAGCAACTCGCTCATATCGTCAAACGCCTGGAACAAATCCTTGGCAAACTTGTCCGAACTGGTGGTTGGGCAGGCCTTTTTGCTCGAGATATGGAAACCGACCATATCTTCGCCTGCGATCATGTAGCTCACGCCGTAGCCATCCTCAGCGACGGGGCCAAAGCCACCACCAGGAGACAACGCGTCTTTGAGCGTAAACTTGGATCCTTCCAGTGCCTTTTCCACTTTTGGCCAGTGGTCCGTTTGCTGCTGGGGCTGCTGGCTGGTGGACAACCGCCATGGACGACCCAGTGCGCTTTTCAAGAAAGGCGACTCAATGCCAAAGCCCACGGACGTGCAGTACAGCGTAAACAAATGGCGATCAATGCCCTTTCCGCTCATGGCATTGCGGTACCCGTCTTGGTGGATATCACATGCCTTCTGAAGCGCCTTGAGCTTGGCTTCTCGTGGCACCGAGGCGTCTTCCATAGCAAACACAAACGCCTTGGATTCGTCGGTCACAGGCCGCACAGTCTCAGTACGGCCATCTCGGTACAAGCGCGTCATACTGGACTCGTAGGTCTGTGTAATATGGCCCTGGTTGCGGTAGTAGGCAAGTTGCAGCGCCATTTGGACAAAGCCATCCGGAGAAGTCTTGAATTTCTTGATCAAACCTTTACCGTATTTTTCGTACATGATCACATTCAAATCAAAGTCGTCAATCGCGACAAGAGCACCTTCCAGCGACTTGTTGATCGCATAGTCGACACCCGTGGAAATATCCCATTCCAGCACTTTACACGCTGGCAAGACCGAGCTTTTTTCCTTGTCAAAGACACATTTCGTATTGCCATCGGGCAAGTACGGGTCATTGAGACAGGCCTTGGTGACCACCCATTCCCACGCATGCGCCATCGCCGGTGCATCGGCCCAGGCATGTTCCGCGTTAAAACCGGGCAGGCCATTCTTGTAAATCACCATATTGAAACTCTTATCAAACCACCGGTTGGAGCCATTGCCATGGATCAAATCACGGCCCATATCACTCCAATCCACTGGCACATTCTCCTGTAGCGACACGGTGAACACCGCCGACTCGACCACACTGAGCGACCGCTTGTTGATGCCCTCACAGAAATATTTCTCTCTGTTTTCGGCCCATTCAATACGACCGGCGGCAGTCAACGCTGGCAAATGCTTCTCCGCAGTGGTCGGCTCGCCCAGCTTCTCCGCGGTCGCCATGATCCATTCCACTTGGCGTTGCATTTCATGGAACGACAACAATTTGCCATGTTCACCTTTTTCGAAAAGCGGCATCTTGAAATAACGACCTTTGCATAAAATGGCCACATGCTTGGACTGCGGCGAGAGCATGAATTCGTCTTCTTCACGGCCTGGGATCCGCGTGCAGCCAAACATGCGCTGGTACTGGCTCATACACAGCGGCACGATGCCTCGGATCAGCATGGGCGGCAGCAATTCGCGGTCCAAATCCTGCTTAAAGAGCATGAAATGGCGAATGTACACGGCGGCGACCGCGGCTTGGTTGGTCGATGGCAAGTAGTCCAAGTTGCGTGCGGGCAGCCCATAGTAGTTGCTGTTGATCATGAGTGACGTTCGCCCCTTCAAGTAGACGTACTTCTCCCACCAGTCGGTCACGTAGTTTGTCGACCACCAGCTTTTCAAGTACAAATACCATTGCAATTTCGGGCCATCATTCTTGACAAAATCGCTGGCCATTTTTTCCATCTCGGCGTATTCTGTATCGTTCAAGAGAGGGTGGACCGACTTGAGAAACCGCGCGACAGTGTCCTTGAGTGGCGGCACGGGCAAGCGAGGCAACGCATCTTGGAACGAGTACGTCAGTGGGTTGCGGCCGCCCAAGATCTTGAGCAGCGCGCCCCAGACCATGACGGTCTTGCTCTTTTCACGCGGCGCCAAGTACAACCATCGGCGGTAGCTCAGCAACCCACGCAAGATCATGCGTTGGCCGGCCATGAGCAAGAGCAAGCCGATGAACGCGGCCCATGCCGCCAAGTACGCGACGTACAAAGTATGCGGAATGAACCGCGCAAACGGGACGACGTAGTTGCCGACGTTCCACACCACGTACGACAGCCAGGAGCTGCGCCACCAGGATTCGGTGGGCGATGCTAACACGATCGCGATCACGACCAGCACAAGCACGACCGCGGCGATCGGAGGCGCCGGGTACACGCGGTGCTTGATGGCGCGCTCCATGTGGTACATGGACCGCACAAGCGTCTGGCGGAGCCGCCATGGGGGAGGGATCGTAAACGAAACGCGGAGCCCTTGGTCCGAGTAAAGCAACTCGACGCCGCGCTTGTGTTCTTCAAACACACCCGTGGCTTGATGCGCTTCCGCCATGATTGCCGATCAAATTGGAAACTGAGAGAGAGACGAGTGGGTGGGTGGTGGCGGAGAAAGAGGGAGGAGAATGTGGAGGAAGGAGGAGAGCGGAGGAGAGGAGAACGGACCAATTTTAGATGGTGCAATTCTTGGCCAAAAACGACCGTGAATGGCAACTCCAAGTCCACTGCGCGATCTCACGCCGGGCAGGAGCGACAAGTTCCGGCGAGATTGCCTCTTTGCTACGTACGATGCGCACCTTTTCGACTCCGTCGTCCCACTCTCATGCGTCGAAGCGACAGTCCAAAAAAACCTCATGGCGGAGGTGATGTCAGTGGACTCACTTTCTAACCAATAGCAGATTTTGCCGGTGGATTTTAACGAATCACAGTGGGTGGAGGAAGCTGAAGTTGTGGAACAGAACGAG
Source organism: Pythium monospermum (assembly GCA_023336165.1). Classification (NCBI taxonomy): domain Eukaryota; phylum Oomycota; class Peronosporomycetes; order Pythiales; family Pythiaceae; genus Pythium; species Pythium monospermum. The sequence continues at coordinate 6,211 of JAADWJ010000618.1, read as the reverse complement.
GCTCAAGGCAAAACTCCTGCTTGAAGTTGGTCGAGGTGCAATGGTGACACCGCCGACGAAAAAAACCGTTTTGAAACGACCAGCCAAACTAGAGTTGTACAGTGGGTCACCGGAACACAAGACTCACTGTCCTAAACTAAGAACGGTTAACTTTAGGACGGAACCGGTCCTTCCGTTTGGTGGATCTTTCAGCAGATTTCCAGATTTCCACGAGTGACCATCATTCCGAATGAGGGCTAAAATCCAAAGGGAAATTTGGGCTGCATTGAATCCCCAAGAAAGTACCAAGGTCGCGGTATCCTGCGCGAGGGGCGTCTGTATATCTCCTTTTTTGCAGTGCGGGTAACCAGTTGTATATAATCTATCTCCATTCAAGATGGCGATGCGCGGCATCTCGGGCGATGCGCATTTCTTTGAAGAAAGCATGAATTTGGACCGCCTCCGCAAATTGTTGGACAACAAATTGGGCGTCGCGGGCCATTCGGAAAAGCTCGAAGCCATGAAATCGCTTCTCGCATCCATCAGCAAAGGCGAAGATGTGTCCATGTTCTTTGCGGATGTGGTCAAGAACGTCATCGTCGCGTCGGTGGAAGTCAAGAAGCTCGTGTACATGTACCTCGTCCATTACGCTGATGCCAACGCGCAGTGCCGCGAACTTGCGCTTCTGTCCATCAACAGTTTCCAGAAAGATCTTGCCGATGCAAATCAGCTCATCCGCGCGCTCGCGCTGCGGGTCATGACCAGCATCCGGGTCCGTGATATTCTTCAAATCCAGTTGATCGCGATCCGCAAATGCGCTGCTGATTCCTCGCCGTATGTGCGGAAATGTGCCGCCAATGCCATCAGCAAAGTCTACGCCGTCGACGCCGACCAGAAAGATGTGCTCGCCGAGATCATTGGCAAATTGCTCCATGATGCGTCCACGATGGTGCTTGGCTCCGCGATGCAGGCGCTGAATGAAGTGTGCCCCGATCGGCTGGATCTATTGCATCGTCCATTTCGTAAACTCTGCCATCTATTGGCGGATATTGAAGAATGGGGCCAAGTCGTGACCATCAATGTGTTTATCCGGTACTGTCGTGAACAATTTCAAACGCCCGAGACGATGGCGCTGAACCAAGACACCATGGCGTCGTCGTCGAATTCGTCGTCCCACAATGGTGGTCGAAAAGACGCCAAGCTAGTGTTCCCGAAACGCAAAGCCAAGCGCACCTTTTACTCGGACGACGAAGGTGGCGACTCGGATTCCGACACCAGTCGCATGTCAAAAAATGGCTCGGGGCCATCGCCATTTCACTTGGGAAGCGCTGGCGCGCCACGTGGGGAAGCGCTGCCGTCGATTGGCTCGGTTTTCCGCAGTAACGCGCTCGCGAGCGGCATCGGTGGCGGCGAAGAACTGGATGAAGACCACCGGTTGTTGTTGCGATCGTCCATCCCACTGCTCAAGTCTCGCAACAGTGCGGTGGTCTTGGCGGTCGCGACGCTTCATTACTACTGTGGCACCCACAGTGTCGCAACCAACACGCTCATCGGCAAGTCGCTGGTTCGCATCATGCGCAACCAGCGGGAAATCCAATACGTCGTGCTCACGGTCATTTCGTCCATGTCGATCTCACGACCGGATATGTTTCGCCCATTTTTGCAAGACTTTTTCGTGCGTGCCACCGATCCATCGTATGCCCGCAAACTCAAGCTGGAGATCATGACGACGCTCGTGACCGACGACAATGTGAGTATCATTTTGAGGGAATTTCAAGCCTACGTGCGCCACGTGGACAAGTCCTTCGTCACGATGACCGTGCGCGCGCTGGGCCGCGTCGCCGATGCCATGTCGTCCGTCGCGGAACGGTGCCTGAACGGGCTTATGCGCCTTGTGCGCTCTAGCAACGAACAAGTGGTCGCCGAGAGCGTCGTGGTCATCCGTCAGCTTCTTCAGCAAAGCACAGTGGAGAAAGATCGCATGCGGGTCGTGCGGTCGCTTGCCGCGATGATGGTCAGTGGCCGTGTGGTCAGCCCGTCCGCCCGCGCATCGATCGTGTGGATGCTGGGCGAGTTCCACCAAGAAGGCAATGGATGGGTGTGTGCCGCCGAGACACTTCGCTTGATCGCCAAAACGTTTTCGGATGAAGCAACGGAAGTTCGACTTCAAGTACTCAATTTGGCGGTCAAGCTTGGGCTCCACGAGCCACAGAAGCGGAACATCCAGCTGCTGTTGCAGTACGTGATCGAATTGTGCAAATTTGACGCGGATTATGACGTCCGTGACCGTGCGCGGCTCGTGCGCGCTGCGCTGTCAGGTGATGCCAATATTGTCAACCCACACAAAGTGTTTGCCACGAAGAAACCAGCTCCGCTCATCGGATACGAAGAAGAATCCAAGAGCCGCTTCACACTGGGCACGCTCTCGAGCGTTGTACGCCACAGTGTGCCAGGATACGCACCGATCCCATCGTGGCGCCAGTCCAAGCCAGACCGCTCATTGCGGGACGAGACATCCTTTGCCGAGAATGACCGCGAACCAGAAAGCAGTGGGTCGATCAACAACCGCAAAGGTGGCAAAAAACCAAAGAACGATACCCGCAAGGTCAAAGATACTGGTTTCTACAGCAGCGACGACAGCGGATCGGATGATGACGAGTCGGAATCGGATTCCGAGGCGGATTCTGATGCCAGTTCCAACGGCAGTGGCAGTGGTAGTGGATCCGGATCGTACTCGGGCTCTGGTTCCGAGTCGGACTCGGGCAGTGATGATAGCTCGAATGCCGAGAACAGTGAAAATGACTCGGACGAACAAGCAGAAGAGGATGCGTCGTCGTCGGAAGACTCGGAGGATGAGCGTCGCCGCCGCCGTAGCAACCGCAAGTCAGCGCAGAAAGACAAGCAAAAGAAGCAGCCGCAGCCAGTCGCAACACTGGTCGACCCATTCGACCCGATGAATTTTCTCAGTGGACCAACTGGAGGCAATGCTCCCATGGCGAACACCAACAATTTCATGGGTGGAGACAGCTACGCGCCGATCGGTGGCGGTACCGGCAGTCGCCACAGCAATAATCTCATTGGCGATTTGATGAGTTTGAGTATGATGGCGCCCGCTGGTGCAGCGACCAAGCGCGAGTTGCTTTCGTCATTGACAGGAAACGGGCTCGAGATCCAGTACTCGTTCCTGCGCCAGCCATCCATGTACTCACCGAACATGAACCTCGTCCAGCTGTGGCTATCGAACCAAAGCCCACAGGCGATCCCTCGTGTGCGCGTCGTGGCCAAGCAAGAAAATACGGGCACCAAAGTGGTCTCCTTCCCAGAGATCCCCGTGTTGTTCCCTGGCAGCACGCCGTCCATGGCGCAAATCCACGTGGATTTTGGAGGCCAGTTGGACCAAATCGAGCTCCAGGTCGTCGCCGACGATGCCACGTTTGACGTGGAGTTGGTGCCTGTCGCCGGTGAGCTGCTCACACCGCAGCAAATGAGTCTGGAAGAATTCGTGCATCGGATTTCCATGGCTGACCAGTCGGCACTACACACGACCGACTTTTTCGTGGACGCGCCCGTGGCGTTGAACGGAATGGTGCAAGCTACGCTCACGGATTGCAACCTCGCGCAGGTGTACGAGATCAACAACACGAACGGCGCCACGGGGAAAAATAAATTTGCTGGGCGGCTTCGTGGCACCAACGACGTGGTGCTTGTCGGTATGGAATTCCAGATCCAATCGGGCAAGACCAAATTGCTTGTCGTCGCGGAGAACGCGTCGCTCGCGCAACGGATCTCGGCGAGCATTAAGCGCCACTTGCCGATCCGACAGGCGTAATCAAGAGCTCAAAACAAAAAGAGCACGTTGGCCAGGGAGAAAAATAGTCCCCATTTGTATATACATGTATATGCTGTCCACTCGTATCCATGTTCTCTATCTCTATCATCTTTCTATAGCTCATACCTCATTATTTTGCTACTGATTCTCCACGACCATCTTCTTCAAGACGCGAGGACTTCGTTTTGACAAACTTGGCACAGAAAAAGCCCATGGTATCGAGCGTCTCGTTGGACGGATCAAAGCGCTGTACAAGCGCGGCTTCGTCTTCGCTGAGCCCTTGGTTCAGCAACCCAGTGTCGCCCACGTGGACGTCTTGCTTGACAAGTTGCAGTGGGAAATTGTCCAATGCGTACCGCACCATTTGCTCGTTCTCCTTTGGGTTGATCGTGCAAGTCGAGTACACAAGAGTGCCGCCCGGTTTGAGTAAAAACGACGCGCACCATAAAAAATTGCGCTGCATGCTCGCAAAAATCGCCAAATCACTGGAGTCGCCAGCATGGAGAAGCCGAGGCCGTAAGCCCAGCGCCGAGCATGGCGGGTCCAGCAAAATCTTGTCAAAAGTCTCCGGGTAAAAGCCGTCCACTTGCAGTAATTGCGCGTCCTTGGGGGTCTTGGCTTTGGCGCGATCCAGCACTTGCTGTACACTGAGCTCCTCGTCACTATGCTCTGTTTTCGGTAACACGGAGTGCATCGAGTCCAACTTCAAAGGCGTGACGATCTCCATGGGTAGCTGCTCAGTGAACAGTTTCTTGAGTTCAATGGCCTTGCGCCTGGAGCGGTCACAGGCGACGAGGATGCCCGTATTGTTCATGAGCGTCGCGATGTGGGAAGTCTTTCCGCCTGGCGCTGCACACATATCCAGGACCACATCACCTGGCTGAGGATTTAAGGCATGTGCCACAATCGTGGATGGCAGATTTTGAACGTAAATCTCGCCAGGCAAGACCCCATTCATCGGTGGCGCATCTGCACAGACCCGTGTGAGTTCCGTGATGGCAAGCCCACGCATGGCGCGGAACACTTCGGTGCGCGCCATGGCCATGGTGCCATGCGCGATGAACAACTTGCGGCCAGTATGCTCATTCGCGTCCGAGCCGCGTGTGGCACTGTGGTCGACATCGACGAAAATGTTGACGCGATCACCTGCGTTGAGCCCGCTGCTGGCACACATCACGCCACGCGCAAAGATATCGCTGCCACGCAAGACAGCCTCGCCACAAAGCCGATCGACGATGATACTGCGCCAGTCATCACGGTAGAGGACTTGCTGAGCCGGTGGTGGCGCCGGTGGCGCCGACGGGATCACGACCACGTCCGCCAAGAGCGGATGCGCCGACGGGCGAATTGGCGCGCGCGAAGTTTGCTCCATGAGTCGCTCATTGAATGGCGCTAAGTGCTTTTCTAGTGATGCGATCACAGCGTCGCGCGTCGTGCGCATGGTGTTGACGCGCACACCCGTGAACCCTGGACTATAGCGGCAAAAATGAGCAAAAATAAGAATCACCAACCACCAGCTACTGCAATAGCAAAAGAACTGAAGCGTACGGCAATGCGAGTCGGTGCTTGATCTTGGCCCACCGCTCGTCGCCATAGGCTGTGCGGAATTCTTCTTCCACGGCATCAGGAAATGCGACTTGAAACGCGTGGAAATCGCTGCCCGTGGTGTCCATTGTTGGTGGCGTCGGCACTGCCAATTGACATCGGAGCTCTTGGAATTTGCAGCCAATCGGTATGGTTCATCACGTTGCCCACATCCTCATGTGGAACACTCAGTAGGTCGGCATGTCGTGCCACAATGCCTCTTATTACCCATACACTGTGATAACAGATATTACATACGCATCTTGGAAAGGGATAGGCAAAAAATACCAGCATGTACCTGTAAAACAACATACTTCAGGACGGCAACACCGATTTTCCAGATTTTGGTTTAGCCGCCAGGAGCTTTCAGATAAATAAACGCCGAGATCTGGACGTTCAAGACACCGATGCAAAGCAGCACGGCGCCCAAGTACCCCGCGTGGTGATGTAAATCCTGAAAGTCCACTTTGCCGTGGATTTCCAACACACAGCACACAAAATCCACCACCAGTTCCAAACCGAGCTGCACGCCCAGCTGCAGAGCCTTGTCTCCAGCAGAAGTCACAGCCATCGCCACCGAGCCCGAGTCCGAGCCAGAAGAAGAAGAAAAAGTGCCAATTGTAGCTAGTTGGTACTTTTGGTGGTCGGAAAAGAAGAACAGGATCGCACTCGAGCAGTCAATTGCAATGTACTCGGCGGCCATATCGGCGTAGCTTTCGGCCGCGTGGAACCGCAACAACCGCTTTTCATGGCGTTCAAAGTCGACGAGTGTCGCGAACGTTGTCGTTCTTGTAATGCGTGCCATTTGCCCGGTTCCAA
>JAADWJ010000617.1:0-14723 GCA_023336165.1 Pythium monospermum | reverse complement strand
GGTGGTCATGGCCATGGGAACCGTGAGCAAGGCAAGCACACATCGACGCAGCGACAGCGTTCCTCTAGTGAGAGCCACGTCGACGGCGGGTTCGATACCGAATCGTTGTTGGTTGACCCGTTGCCATCGGCTGCTGCTACACGTGACAAAAACGACAAGCACAGAAGTCATCATTTTGATAAAGTGGTCGACTCTGCGACATGTGTGAGCGCAGCGGACGACTCGGACCGAGCGGCTTGCGTGCGGTTCAATGGGCAAGTGTTTGAAAAATCGAGCGCGATTGCCCGCTTGCTCGTTCATAAAGAAATCGGCTCCATCTTCTGTACGGGTTGGCTCTTTGGCTGCGAAGGCCACGTGATGACCAACCACCACTGTGTGAGTGACGAACGCGATGCCAACGCGACGTTCATTGAGTTTCTCGCACAGGGCCAAAAATGCCGCGAAGATTGTGACACGCCGATGGGCTGCCCTGGCGTGATCGAAGCCACAAGCTCGGCCTTCGTGGCGTACTCTCCGTCCCAGGCACTGGATTTCGCGATGTTGCTGCCACGGCTTTCCGACTTGGAACGGCTCAACTTGACCAGAAAGTATGGATTTCTCACGATGAGATCCCATGGCGCAATTGAAAACGAGCGTATTTTCATCCCACAGCATCCCGCTGGCTTTGGCAAGCGCGTGGCGCTAAAGCATCGCGCGTCGTACGGCCAAGTGGTCTCGTTGAACGAGTCGGGGTGCAACCAACGGCTGGAAAGCGTTGGCTATTTGCTCAATACAAAAGGAGGCTCGTCGGGCTCACCGGTCATCGCGTATGCGGATAACGCGGTCATTGGACTCCACTACTGCGGTGGTAAGCGCACATAACAGATATCGTCGGAGCCACACAGTGTGGTGGTGAATACGATTGATCTAACTTGTCTCGTTTGTCTCTTGTTGTGTGGATATAGGCTGCTTGAACAGTGCCATCCCATCGGATCGGATCATCCAGACCCTCATCGACGCCGCTGCGCTGCCGAAATGCGCTCTGGCGGAATTCCAATGGCCATTGGTGTCCAGCACAGGCAATACAACCACAAACGGCACCACGGGCGTGTGAGATACTAACTGGACTCTACATAATACCTTTGGGCTCAAAAGAATGCAATTGTTATGGCTTTGTTCTTCAGCGAGTATTAATATTACTACTACTGCAGTATACTGCGCACCCTCTTTTCTTCCGCGTATGTTTTAGTAGCTCATTTTCTGTGGCGCGGCACACCACGGACAGTTGCCAAACTGCTTGACCCACTTGTTCCACGTCTCTCGATCCGCGATCACTTTACAGGTCGTGCAGTGGACCGTCATCTTGGCTGCGACAGGGAACCCGGTCACGATACACGACTCAAACTTGGTCTTGCACTCGCCACACTGGAGACACGCCTCATACAGCGAGGCCTTGCATTGCGTACAGGGCTTTTCGGGCAGCTTTTCTTGGACTTGCTGGTCCATGGAAATCGTGAGCACCCAGTCGCGGATCTCTTCACGGGCGCTTTCTTCGCCCAAGTACTGAGCCTCGGGCAAAACAAATTCTGTTGGTGGTGGGATATCCGTGCCTAAAAAGTCGGTATTATCCAAATTGGAGAAATCGCCATCGTCGATCGCTTCACAGATATCCAAATACCGGTTGAAAAACACAAACGCCGGGCTGAGCCATTTTTTTTGGCGCGCGGCGGCGCCAGCGAGGAAAAACATTTTGTCAGGCGGCAAGAGCCCAATGAAACGAAGCAGCGACATGCTGATCTTGGCAGCGATCTCATCGAGCCCCGCGGAGACGGCTTGCTGCTTGATCACAAAGAAATGCGTGACCAGCAAGTACTGTTCAAATTTCTGCACGTCACTATGAGGGAACTCTTTGTTGGCACGCAAGTCCTTGACCAGTTTGCGAAGCGCCTTGAGAAGCTCCACGAGCGCGGCTTGGTGGGAAGGCGTTTGGTCCAGCGTCTGCGAGCCGCCGAGGCTCTTGCGAGCGATTTGCTCGGTGATCTCAAGCGCCGCGCCGTCCAGTGGGATGCCGTACTCGGCGATGGCCTTGATCGCCGTGTCGGTCTCGTCGTGTTCGCAGAGCCGTGCGCACCGCAGCACAAGGTACTTCGCGAGCGACTTGGCGCCGTGCTTGGCCGCGGAGGACAACACTTTGTCCCACTCGCCCCGCTGCATCCACGCGTCCAGCGCACTGGCTCCTTTTGCGTCATCCTCACTGCTGGTAGCACCACCTCCAGCAGCACTAGCGTATGACGATGCCTTGGTCTCCTTTCGTTCGGCAAGGTGGAGCTTGGCGTCAGCTCCACCTCCAAGAGAAGGCGAGTAGCCAGCACTGTGGCCACCCGACTTGGCCTCCGCCGCGGACGAGGAAGAAGAGCCACTCGCAACCCCTGACGAGCCAAACGCACTGGCTTGCTGGGCTCGCTCCAGACGAGGCAGCAGCTCCGGTGCATGCTGCTCGCAAAGCTTTTGCGCGGCCGCCCAGTTGTTCACGCGCAAGTAACAGTCCAGCGCTTCGTTCATCTTGTCGATCGACTTGAAATACTGCGCGGCCGAGTCAAAGCGGGACATGCCCAGTAAGCGAGACGCGACTTCTTCCACGATCGATTTGAACCGCACGCGGTCGTATTTGCCACACAACTCGACCGCGCGGCCCCACAGTTCTTCCACGCCGTCGATATCGTCCAGGTTTTCCATCGTGACCATCAAGTACGCGTCCACGGCTTGGACATACTGCTGCGACTGGACCCACATTTCACAGGCTTCAATGAGTTCTTCTTTTTTCTTTGGCCCGCCTGTGAAAATGGCTCGCTGGTGGGCCATGTTGACTTCCAGGAGTTTGTGGGGCAAGTGGCGCTTGGCGATGCGCACGGCGTCTTGCCACATGCTTGCTTCCAAGTACGCGGCCAGTGCAAGCTCTGGTTTGCCGGCACTCAAGAAAAACCCTTCAGCGCGCTGGTGATCTTTGCGTTCGATCCACAGCCGTGCCTGTGCGATGAACACATCCGAGACACTTGCCGGGTCGGCGCTTTCTGCGACGCGCATAGCATTCTGCCAGTCTTGCTGGTGGATGTACATATCCAGCGCCTCGCGTGGCTTGGAGGCCTTGATAAACTCTTCTTCGGCTTCTTTGAACCGCTCTTCATCTTCCAAAAACAAAGCGTGTTTCAAGTGCACTTCGGGGAGTTTCTTTGGGGCACAATTGCGAGCCAATTCAAAGGCATGTTCAAACGCACCGCTTTCAATCGCATAGTCAATCGCAGGCTCAATGAGCCCAAGCCGTGTGAGAAGCTTCGCGCCCTGTTCGCCGCCCAAATCCATCGCCCACGCGTACGCGACTCTCTTGGAGGCGTTGATGCCGCCGTGGAATTTGGCGACGCGGATCGCTTCGTCCCACATATCATTCGAACGGAACATATTCACCGCGGACTGCCACTCGCCGGCTTCCGTGAAATGGTGTTCGGCTTCTTTGTAGTTGCCTTCGTGTTCCAGTTGTTGTGCTAAAAACAAATGCGTATCTTTGAGTAAATCTTTGCGGTATTTCGTGACCAAGCGGATCATTTGTTCGTAATTTTTCTGGTTTTTGTACATATTGATGGCCAAATCCGGTTCATTCACGGTCAAAAACAGTTTTTCGGCTTCTTTCAGTTTGCCCTGGCGCTCCATGCGATGCGCTTGCTCCACGTACAGGCGCTCGGTTTCGTACTTGTCCATGTGGTTCAAGGCGACTTGGTACGCAGCGTCCCACTTGTTCACCCGAGTGTACATTTCCACGGCATCGCGGGCCGCGTCCGCTTTGATAAAGCACCGTTCGGCCAGCTCAAACTGCTGCGCGTCTTGGTAATGGCGCGCCAAGCGGCGGTAGTACGGCAGCGCGACGTCATCCTCAAGAGTCTCGACAAGCTGGCCAGCTTTGGCCCACTGGCGCGAGTTCAACGCGGCCTCGACGGCCTTTGTAGAGACGTTTCCTTCAATGTAGTGGTTGATCGCCATATCCATTTGCTTTTGAGAGACCAAGTAATCACCCCACGCTTCTTCTAGTCGCATGACCTTGTCGGGGAACTGCTTGCGAGCCAAGTCCACGGCCTTGCGGAAGGCATTGGCCTTGATGAACGCGGCAAGCGCTCGACTTTCTTGCTCCATTTTTTCAAACTGGTCGCCAGCTTTTTCAAACATACCAGCAGCGTACAGCGCCTCAGCGACGGTCTCTAAAAGAGGCTTATGGTCTCGTCCAATATTACGCTGGTTCAAGAGCTGCGCGGCCTTGGCCGGTAGCCCGCCTTTCAAGTACAAGCTCACGGCGCTCGCGTAGTCTCCTTCTTTGACTTTGAGCGCGGCGGCTTTTTCTTCTTGGCGCGATTCCAGCAAGTAATCGTAATAGCTGCGCTTCATTTGGTCGCAACTCGCATGCGCTTTGGACTCGGCGACGCGGATCGCATCTTCCCATTTGTGCAAATGCTGGTACATTTCAATGGCTTCGTCCACTTGCCCCTGGGAGAGCAAGACATGTTCGGCACTTCGGTAGTCGTTCTTGAGCGTCGACAGCTTGGCACGCACTTTCCAATGGACCAGTCCGTCGTCAAACTTGGCCTTTTCCATCCAGTCCACTTTGTTGAGCTTGCGTAAAAAGCGGGCACGCGAGACATCGCCAAGTGCAGCGGCGCACCGCTCGGCGATGCGGTGGTCATTTTGCTTGAGCGCTTCCGTGCACAACTGGCTCCACATGGCCTCGGTTTCGGGCGTGATTTCCAGTGGCTCCAAGATCGCCATGGCCTGCAAAAGCTGCAAGTCATCGATGGCCGTGCCAAACGCGATGAGCGACTCGTCCAGCTGGTAGCTGGCCGTGTTCATGCCTTCGTCCACGATCACTTCAGTGCGGCCATTGGCACGCTCGATTTGCTCGACGTCGCCTTTGATCTGGTAGATTGTTGCCTTATCCGGCGCGCGGATATTGTACCAAACGGATAAATTCGTGCGATTTTGAGCGACCACGACATCCGAGTCTGGAACCCACTGCACGTAGTTGCAGTAGTTGAGAAGCGTGCTTCTCTTTTGCGATTCCACTTCAAAGAGATGCAATTGCCTGCGCTTGTCACGGAAAAGAAGCAAATTGCCACGGGAATTGAGCTCGAGCCAGTCGATGCGGCAGTCGTGGTTCACGGTCGTGGACACGTGCAAGTGCAAATCTTTGACGGCGATGGTCTGCAAGTCCAGCAAGTAGGCGATTTTCTTGTTCTCACTGGTCTCCGGCCCACTAGCACCACCACCACCCACGGTACTTCCGCCTCGTTGAAGCTGCTGCTGTTGACCTGAGGTCGCAGACGATGCGGACGACCCGACGTCGGCCAAATTGGGCCGTTCGTTGATCCGCACACTGAGCAAATGGGTGCTCAAGTGCTCAGTGCGCACCGAGCTCAAGATTTCATTTTGGCCGTACTCGATGAGCGACATCTCGCCGGCTTGGTACACGATACACGCGCTTTCGTTTTCAAACATGTACTTTTCATGGCCCGTGCTTTGCCATTGCACTTCGCTGATCTTGCTGGTCTCCAAGTCGCCCACAAGAAGCGTATTCGTGGTGTTGCCGATCAAGAACCGGTCTTGGAAGACGTTCAGTTTGAGGATCTCGCAGCCAAATTGGGACCGCACGACCACGCGCGCGCCGTTCGCGAGCCTCTTGACGATCACTTGGCTCAGCGACACGTACGTGAACTCAAATTTGCCTTTGTACCGGTACCGGCGCACGCAGGCGTCGTACAAATCCAGTGCGCCGCAGACCGAGCCGATCGCCAGCCGGCTGCCATCTGATTTCCACGCAAGCGCCGTCACGGAATACAAATTCTCAATTTGTTTCACACCGACCAACTCCCATGATTCAGTCTTGAGCTGGTAGCTAAAGGTGTAGAAGCTATTGAAGTTGCCCACGACGATCGAGTCGCCTGTCGGGTTACACACGCTGGCAGTGAACTCTCCTACTTGGTCGTCGTTGGAATAGTCAAAGCACCGCACGACGCCGCCGTCTTTGTCGTAAAAGGACACGCGGCGGTCGTTACCAGCCGCGACGACGCTTTCGCCCCAGCAAAGCGCATAGGGCACACACGAATGGACCGCGATCTTGGTGGTGGTTGGGCCGCCCGAGATATCATCAAAGATGAACCGGTAGATCGAGCCATCGTAGTGGCCAGAGAGAATCGCCGTGCCTTCCATATTGCTGCACACCGTGGAGACGTACGAACCAGAGGCGTACAGCGTCGCTGGCTTGTTGCTTCTCAACTGGCCGACCTTGACTTTGCCATCGGCGAGCCCAAAGACAATCTCATTTGGGTGGGTGTTGGGCCACGTGAGCGCCGTGATCGACGAGCTCTGTGGGAACTTGTTACAAATGCTTTTCTTATCGCCCCAGTCCAGTCCGATCTTGTAGATAAACACAATATTGTCGCTTTGCGCGACTGCGAGCTTTGATGAGTCGGGCGAAAACACCAGCGCGCGCACGACGTAGTTTTTTTCACCTTTGTCGGCCGGTTTCGTGGAGAACTTGTCCTTGCGCTCGCCCGTTTGGGCGTCAAAGATATGAACCACGCGCTCCACGGTGACGACTGCGAGCCGCTTGTTATTGGGCGACCACGCCACGGCCGTGACCTTGCACATGCCTTCGGTCGCCGGCAGCAGCGACGTCAAGTGGCGCAGCTGCATTTTTGTCCCCACTGGTGGATACTGCTATCAACTGTTTATGCGTGTGTCTTCCGCTTAACCTTGCTGCTAGTGTTGTGTGTGCTGGCGGTGCGCTGTGGGTTTCTTGTGCTTCAATGTGGAGAAAAGAACTCTTCGACCTTTGTGTGCGCGAAACGACGCGGGTTTCCATGGAACCCACGGGTTTGAACCCATCTGGTATCAACCCATCTTTCGCTTTTAGTGTGGACCACACTACTGTCCACCTGGCGAACCCCCCAAAGCCAATCGTCCCTTGACAACCTTGATCACACCCAAAGCAACGAAAATGGACTCGCTCCTTGTGCGTGAGGCGGCGCTCGCGGGCAAGCGGCGTCAGCAACTTGACGATCTCAAGCATGAGCGCAAAGAACGCGCCAAGACGTCCACGTCGGCAAGTTTCAGTGGCAAGCAAAAGAAACAGCAGCTTCGTGCGCGGAAACACCGGTTGAATGCGCGCAAAGAAGATGAAGCCGAAGCCGATGCAGCGGCGCGCGCCGAGTACGAAGAATTCTTTGAAGCTCACGTCGCGGACCAAGCCAGCCGAGCGAATGCGCTCGCAAAGAGTAAAGCCAAGAAAGGCGCAAAGAAACCCACGGATGAGACTGGCGTGGTCGACGACGAGTTCATGGAAGGCGTCGAGCAAGACACGTACCATGAGACGGCCGATTTCTTTGAGCGCAATTACGATCTCACGGACAACAGCATCAACTCACGGTTGAAGCTCACCGTTGCGCTGGGTCGCCATAACAAAGACCACGTGGGCAAGGAGCTGTCGTCGTTTTTCGTCAAGGAAACAAAAGAGCAAATCCATTTGCGGCTCATGGAAGGACAGCTTCCGCTGGATGAATCTGGACGCGCGAAGCCGCTTCTCGCAAAGGAAATCAAACGCGACGCAGCGCTGGACCACCCGCGGCGCCCCCAATGGGACTACCGCATGACAAAAGAGACCGTCGATGCGAATGAGAGCGTGATGTTTGACCAATGGCTCGCCAAGATCCACGACAAGTACACCAACGAACAGCTCAATCACTTTGAACACAACTTGGAAGTGTGGCGTGAGCTGTGGCGCGTGACCGAGCGTGCGACCCACGTGGTCGTGGTGACAGATATCCGCAACCCGCTCCTGCATATCCCTCCATCGGTGTACGATCTCGTGACCAAGGAAATGAAAAAACCCATGACCATCGTGCTGAACAAGATCGATCTCGTGCCGCCACAAGTCGTGGAGCTTTGGAAGACGTATTTGAACAAGCGGTTCCCCAAGTGCCAGCTCATTTGCTTCAGCTCGCGGTCCACTGCCGTGCGTGGCGACACCAACATCAGCTCCCGGCGACGTGTGCTGAGCGAGAAACTCAAAGTCGGTGACGCATCGGCCGTGCGAGGCGCCATGGAGATCTTGCGGTCGTGTGGCATCGAGCCAACAGAAGCGCAGCGCATTGCCGAAGAGCTCAACACGACGGCAGCCGAGTCCGAGCTGGACGAGTTTGACCAGTTACGACTCCTAGAAGCGCTGGCGGAGAAGACCACCAAGACGCAGGCGACGCCTGCGCGCAAGTCGCGTCGCAAGCAAAAAGGTACCAAGATATTTGCCAACGCGCCAAAAGTATCAGCTTCGGCCGCGAGTGGCGGCGTGCAAACGTGTCAGCACTGTGGCTCGGACGACGCCATCGTGGCGTGCTTTTCGTGTGCTGGCAGCAGCGCCGATGTGGCCGCATCGATCACCGACGAAGACGAAGCGGTCCAGCGAGGGTACTTGTTGTGCCGCCGTTGCGACCGTGAAGAGCACATGGATCTGGACGCGCACCACAAGTTCAAGCTCACCGCGATCCGCTTGTCGTCCAAGCAGCAGTCGCAAGTCAATACCCAAAACGCCGCCAAAGTCACGATCGGGCTCATTGGCCACCCAAACGTTGGCAAGTCCAGTGTGCTCAACGCACTTGCGGGCAAAAAACTGGTCAGCGTGTCCCACACTCCAGGCCACACCAAGCGGCTCCAGTCAATCATGATCACGCCCGAGATTTGTATCTGTGATTGCCCCGGGCTCGTGTTCCCGTTTGCTGGCGTCTCTAAGTATCTGCAAGAGCTATGTGGCTTGTACCCGTACTCTCAGATCCGAGAGCCGTACTCGTCGGTGCGGTTCTTGGCAGAGAATATTACGCTCGAGAAAGTGCTTGACTTGAAGCCGCGCACGCAATTGTTTGATGGCATTGAAGAAGAACTGGTACGGCGGCGCTCCTGGGTGTGTGTTGGCACTTTGCAAAAAACTGATCATCATTCTCTCTCTTTCTTTGTTGTAGGAATGGACCCCGTGGACGTTGTGTGAAGCGTACGCCGAGAAGAAAGGGTACCGCACCGAACGCCGTGGCCGCCCGGACCACCAGCGTGCTGGTGCCGAGTTGATCCGGGATACGGTCGATGGAATCGTGCCGCTTTTCTTTCTCCCACCGGATTACAAAGGCACCGATCCACATGCGTTTGAGCGCAATGGCCATACGCGCGCGGATGCCGATAAGGAGGAGGAGGATGAGGATGAAGCAGACGACGAAGACGATGATGAAGACGATGAAGAAGAAGAGCAAGAAGAGGAGCAAGAGTCGGTTGTCATCTCTACCAAGAAAGCGGCCTCGCAGCCCGTTCGCAAAGTAGTCAACGCATTCAGTATGCTGGATTCTAGTAGTGACGAAGACAACAGCGACAGTGACAGTGATTAATACATTGACATCCCATTTTTGTAAACAGGCTATAACAGCACTTTGTTTATTTCTCTGTGATATTTTTTTCCGCACCTTGTTCTGACTGGTTGTCATTTTTCTTAAAACTCGTTTTCGTGGGCCCACAACTTGAACGTGCGATCAAACCCACACGACACGATATGCTTTTCATCGTGGGCAAAATCCGCGCCCATGACTTTGCCATCGTGGCCCTTGAGCGTCGTGAGCAGTTTCCAGTCCCGTGACCGCCACACTTTGACCGTCGCATCGTACGACGCAGTCAACAAAAGCTCACCAGAGGCTGGAGAAAACTGGACTTCCGAGACCAAGCTGTTATGGGCTGGGATCGTGTACGTACACTTGCGGTGGCGCAAATCCCAGATGCGAACCGTTCGGTCGTCGCTGCCGGTCGCGATCTGGTACCCGTTCAATGCAAAATCCATGCTCAGGATCTGTTTCGAGTGGCCTTGCAGTGGCAAAATCGATTTGCCCGACCGTAAATCCCACACACGACCCACGCCATTGAGATCACCTGTCGCTGCGAGTGCGCCATCGCACTGGAAGGCGATCGCGTACACTTCCTTGTAGTGGCCTTCTTGCAGCAGCAGCTCTTGTGCCGTGGCGACATCCCACAGACGCCACGTATGGTCAAAGCTTGTCGTGCCGACGTACTGGCCACTCGGGTGGAACGCGATCTTACCCAGGCGGGCGCGATGGCCCTTCAGAACAGCCTTCGCCTCGCCCCTGGCAGCGCTCCACAGCATCGCCGTGCCATCCGCAGAGCCACTGCACATGCATACAGCGTCCGACGCGTCCGACATCTCGGAGAATGTTCCGGCAGACGACGGATGCCACGCGAGCCCCGTGATACGGTCTTGGTGGCCACGGAAGATCTTGACTTCTGCGGCCGATGACGAGTCCCACACCTTCACCAGCCCACTCCACGATCCGGTCGCGACATACTTTGCATCCCGCGAGTACTTTGCCGCTGCGAGTGGGCGAACGTCGCCACTTTGGCTGGCGACGTTTACCATTTTTTGGGCTGTGACGTACAGACTCGCGGCATGCTGGTCAGCTTGGATCACTTCCTTTGGTCCGTGCGTCTTCTCCAATCGCTCCAGTTTGAGTCTCTTCTGCGTGCGCTCCGCCGCGTACGAGAAGATACTCACACGCGCTTGCTTGAGCTCGTTACTCTTGACGGGAATGTAAAAAAGTTGGTCTTCGATCTTGCCATCCTTGCCAGTCACCGACGCCGCGGTACTCGGCGCTGAACCATCCGCTGCTGCTGCCTGCTGCTTTAAATGGCCCAGAAGCTGCTCTACCACTCCGCCTTCCTCTGCATCTAGTTCAATGCGAGCCAGAACTTCGCGAAGCCGCTCTCGTCGATCCGCAGGGCCTTCGCCAAACAATGTGATCGGGTGATGCAGCTGGCGCAAGCGCAAGATCACTTCATCGACGCTTGTCGGCACGGTGATATTACGCACCCGCTTTTCCGTTTCAATGCGGCGCAGCAGCTGCGCGTGCTTTTCCTGTGCGATGAGACTGCTCTCGGAGAGCTGAAGCACTTCCTTTTCACCCGTTTCGGCGGTGTTGACATTGCCCGCGTTGATTGCTGCCTCAAGGAGGCTGTTGGAACCCGGAGCTTTCGCAGTATCTCGGCGAATACTTGCAGGGATAAGGGAATGCACTGGTGGCGCATCTTGGTCATTTGAAGTGGCGTTGATCGCACCAAAGTAGATGCCTTTGCGGTCGGTCATTCTTGATCTTGCTGGTTTCTTGGTGGTGTTTTGGGGTTCGTTTGTTGGTGTGCCAACATTTTGAAGAGTACTGTTTGTGCTGCCAATAGAAGACCGTAACCGTATCCTTCTAATAGTGCTCCCTGGGATACAGATGATGTCACGTTCTCGTCATGGAAATGCGAATCTGTGGTTGAAGTCCCACCAAACGAGAACCGATGGCGTCAACATCCCCAGCAGCGGCCGCGGCCCGCGCTGCGCTTGAAGCGAAACGTGACAAGGAAGAACGCGAACGTGTCGCCAATCTTATGAACACGCAGATGAGCGCCGAGGTCGCCATCGTTGGCTTCCAAGGCGGAAACGACTGGATCAAAGCCCAAGAATCGAAACAACGGATCAAGCTGCAGCAGCGCGCGGCGATCAACGCCAGCGTGAAACCACTTGTCGAATTTGATCGCGCGGCGTTCGCAGCGCAAGTGAAAAGCGTATTGGATGTCGATGTGAACGCCGGTTTTGTCTTTGGTCTCAAACGGCGGCGGGAGTTTGCGATCAAACTGTGTCAAGACTACAAGTTTTTCACCGAAAAGCAAAAGCTGGAGCTTGTGCTCGCACTTGCCGTGGATCTGGGCATCCAAGATCTTTCGCAGATGGTCAAGACGCTTCCGTCGTTGCCGCGCACCCATTTGGTACTCAATGTGATGGCGGCGGCGCTTGGATTCGATCGTAAAAATGATCCAACGATCGCCAAAAGTGTCAAGAAAGGGCTCGTACCAGTGCCCGAACAGCTCTTTCTATTGATCGGATCGGTGCCCATGGGCCCCAAATTTCTTCTCAAGCTTCGTGTGGATCTTAGCGCCATTTTGAAGAAACACGGAGCTGATTTACCTGTTGACAGCGTCCAGGCACTGGAGTATCTGGACTTGGTCATGCGCGATCTCTTTGCCACCCAAGCAGGCACGCGTTTCCGACGTATCGACATGTCGTCGGAGAAATTGGTCGCCTTCGTACTCAAGCACGAGCGTGTCCACTCCATTCGCAACTGGATGGATCTCAAGCGACGCATCTCCGGTCCAAACCGATACTGCTTCGGACTCTTCCACTTGCAGATGCCACATTCGCCACTGGTGTTTGTTCAAGCCATCGTGTCGGACCGTCTATGTGACAAGATCGACCCCATCCTGAACAGTGATGGACCGGCCATTGAGAAGCCATCGCACATCATTTTCTATTCGATTTCGAACGCCAACGCCGGACTCCGTGAGCTCAACACAGCGAGCCATTTGCTTTTTCTCACGATTGAACGCATGACGAGTTTGTTCCCGCAGTGCCATACAGCCGCGACGTTGTCCCCAGTCCCAGAGTTCGCCAGTTGGTTCAAGGCCGAACTCGACCGCCCGCTGCGACGAACGTTGTACTTCACGCAGCCGCAAGCCCAGCGCCTGGCGATCACGTATGGTGTGCCCCAGCCAAACCTTGGCAAGTGGTTGTCGAAACGGCTCGAACCGCTGGATTGGCACCAGGACAAGGAGTTTGTGGGCGCGATCCGTGATGTGTTGGTCTCGGCGTGCTCGCGATACGTGCTATTTGAACGCAAAGGCGACAAGATGCTCAATCCGGTCGCCAATTTCCATTTACAGAATGGCGCTCAAGTGGAACAAATCAATTTTCTAGCAGACCCGTCACCGTACGGCATCCGGAATTCGCTGGGAATGATGATCAACTACCGCTATTGTATGACCTCGATCGTGCACACGTCCGACTCGTACAAGCGCACGTCGGCGGCGGCGTCTGCTCTCCGTGTCACACGACTCTTGTGGCCGTCGCCAAGTATCATCTTGGACGGTACGTTTGCTACTCATGGTTACAACGCATGCAGTTTGGTGGTTCTCCCCTTCTGACTGTTTCCTTCTTGACCACAGAAATTGAGAAACTGCAGCACAAACGCAACACTCCGCTCTTCGCGAGAGCGTACCGCAAGGGCGAAGTCGTTTGCAAACGAGGAGATCTGCCGACGGCCGTTTATTTCATCTGGTATGTGTGTGTGTGAGAGTTGGAGGCTACGTGTAATGCAATCTGACACTGTTGCTATTCTTGCTGCTCTGTAGCTCTGGTAAAGTGTATGTTCGGTCGGCACATCCGTTTTCGCTCACTGGTGGTGCCATGTACGGCCACCATGAGATCCTCGCGAACGAGCCAGTGCCATTTACGGTCCATGCGACCATGACCTCGCACATCATCATGCTGCCAAGCGAAGATCTTCGCGAAATCCTCAAAGAATCCAGTGTGTTGCGCGAGTATGCCATCATGGACGCGCGCCAAAGGCTGCAAACGGACCAGAATCCTGAAAACGGAACAGGCGTGAGTCGATTGTGATGATGTCAGAGAGGTCAACGTAGTATGCTGTGTTTTTGTGGAGATTGGGGATATATTCAATAAACAATGACAGGATCTAAGAAAAAAACATCCTGACGACACACACTACTCAGTTGCTCCTGTGTTTACAGAACGGCTTTCGTTTCTCGGTGCTTGGCCTGCAGTTCTTCGAACGTGATGGTACCGTTCGCCAAGCCTTCAAGCTCCTCGCGGGTCAAGAAGCGGCCTCCAGGGCCACGCGGGCGACGCATGGCGTGGCGATGGCGGGACGCATGCAGATACGCCTTGCGTTGGCGCTGGGCACCGAGCTTGGCTTCCAGCTTGGCTCGCTGTTGTCGTCGGATCATGATTCGGTGGTATTGCTTGGCGTTGACGTAGACAGGTTCTTCCTCGACAACTTCGCTGGCGCCGCCCGAGGCCATGCGTGGGAACAGCGCTTGGTTCAGTTGCTGTTGACGGATAAAAACGTAAGTTTCGCAGAGGAAAGAAACCGCATGTGGCTGGTGACACTACAACTCACCATGTATGGCTGCATGATCATGAGGTTGGCGTTGTACATGGCGCGGAGCTGCTCGTTGTTTGGTTGTTGTTGCTGTTAAGATCATTGAATCCAAAAATGTCAGTCCTGTGAAATGAACGCAGCAATCGAACAAATAGAAAGGGCCAACAATAGCAAACCTACCAGCTGCATAGCATAGCATTAGGTCATTGGAATCGCAAAATGAACCACATCAAGAAGATGACGTCGATCAGTTTTTGTTGTTGTTGCCATTTGCTACCTCCAACTCATAACCAGTGAGCTTACCATTTGCTGCAGGAACTGCTGCTGTTGCTGCTGGTAGAGCGCGAACTGCGCCTGAAGCTCTGGCTGGGATGCTGCGCCGCCTTGCTGCTGCTGTTGCTGAGCGGCTTGCTGTTGTTGCTGTTGGAGAACGGCGGCGTGGTCGGCGGCTTCCATGGTTGCTCTGCATATCCATTTTCCATTTTCCGTTGTCAGTTTCCAACGTTGGTGGCGATAGATAGACCCTCAAGGAACGCGTCTAAACGACGAGGCGCCTAAATGGCGCCAACAAGAAGGTCTATCCATATATGGATTGGGATACGCTCCACACACGTCACACGTACATGTTGATTCGTTCGTATTAGCTTGAAGCTCTTTGCGATTGGTGCTGAG
>JAADWJ010000616.1:0-14734 GCA_023336165.1 Pythium monospermum | reverse complement strand
AATGGGATCTGGCCGACTGGGATGGCGCCAATGATGTGGGCGAGTTCCGAGCGCTTCACGCAGCACTTGATGTTGCCGTCCTTGTCCATGTATGGCGTGCGGTCCTCTTCGTCGCTGGCGTGAGCAGGCACTGGCGCACCAGGATTAACGCAGCACTTCATGTTGCCGTTCGAGTCCATGTACGGCAGTTCGCCCGCATTGGGGACTGGAACATGCGCAGGCGGTTTGACGCAGCACTGGAGTTTGCCATACTGGTCAACGTAAGGCATGCCACCGGTGGACGACGCGGTGGACGACCACATCGACGAGGCAGGCGAGGCAGCGGCGGCCGTGAGCGCGAGTGCGGCGCACAGCACCAGCTTCTTGGCTGGGAACATGGTGGAGGAGGAGGTTGGTTGGTGAGTCGCTTGTGGCTTGGAGAGCAAGATGCGGAATGAGACTTGAGTTAAGATTGGTTTGCTCTTGTGCCGTCGAGTAGCCATTGCGGGCTCAACTGTGCAGTGTTTGGGCTTGTCCGTCGTGGCTCCTCGTAGTTCACCATCGTGCCGCTGGTCTCGTCTGCAAGGTATCGCCCGCAACTGAACTTGCTCGGTGTCAATCCCCTTGATGACTTCGCCACAGCAGCACACTGGTCCAGTACAGTACCGACATTGTGAAATAGAACACTTGGAGCTCTTGACCTGCTCAAGCTACACTTTCCCGGTACTGTAGCCTCTTCCCTGTATTGTGTACAGCATTTGGCAAATTGACCGTTGATGACGCCGAAACGGCCGTTTCATGGATGGATACATTTTGCATCTTTACAAACTTCAAGATGTCATATCTGGCGTTGCAATCCAATGGAAACTTCAAGATGACAAGTCAGGCATTCAATTCCTGACTTGTAAAGAAAGGGCAGTGCAATGCCAGGCATGGTACTGCCCTTTTTTTTTTACTCCGTGACGCGCATCATCAACGGGATGTCGCCAACAAATTCTCGAACGATGATTCTCAAATTTCCATGATGATTTTCAAATTTCCATCAAACTTCATTTCGTACACTATATTTTGCAAGCATGGACTTCCACGAAATAAATTACCAAACTTTGCCCCCGAGATGACGTGGACTGACGCTACTTTTTTCTCGATTGAACTGTACTTCAACGTATACTTTCTACATGCCGATACCGGGTATTAATATGGGGCTCAACCGCTCGCAGCTGCAGATAGCGTCGTCGTAATCGAAGGCGACAATGATGGAGCTGTGGTGATTCCTGGTGGGCCAGGGAAGCACTCTGCGGCGGCATCCAAGACGGGAGATGATGAGGAAGAGGAGGCATCCATCGCGGACGGGGACGGTTGTGAGGACGACGACCGAAACGCAAGCGAGGACTTCTTGATTTTGCGTGCTGCTTCGGCAGACGCGGCATTGAAGAGCCCGGCGGCGCGAGACGCACAAGCGGTGGCCTTTTGCTTGAGCTCCTGTGTTTTGTACATCCCCATGTGCGTCGTCAATGGCAGCGGCTCCTTTACGTCTTCACCACCAGTACCATCGTCGCTGGGCAGGCCACTGCCTGAGACACTGGTGCCGCTGCCGCTGCGGCTTCGCTCGACGCCACCGTCATCGCTTGTCGTTGTCGCGCTTGAACTGGACCGAAATCGCATAAACGACGGCACCGAGGTAGACAGCAGCTTGACGCTCTTCACGGCGCCGAGCTTTGTCGGGAAGGCCATATTAATACTGCTCAACCGCGAGGAAGAACCAGTACTACTTGCGGAACTTGCAGGACACTGTGATCGGCGGTCGTGGTTAAAGTCTTCGTCGTCGCTGGAGAAGCCACCGTCATCGCCTTCATAGGCACCACCGCTGGACGGACCGAGCGGCGTCGAGGTCGCTGACAAAGTGCGCGCGCGGATCTTGTGGTACGCCTGTGTGATCGACGCCGACCCAGAGTATGTGCGCGCCTTGATGCGGCCGACCCACTTGCCGCCGGCCGCGACAAGCGACGGCCTGGAGACCACACTTCCGTCTCCCTCGCTTAAACTGTCGTCCAAGAAATGGGATGACGCATTGGAACTCACTTCCACGTCGTCAAGCTCATCGACTTCGGTCACGCTGTCCAACAACTCGCCATCCAGTTCCATGGAGCCTTTGCGAGCCAAATGCGCGCTTGTTGGCGTCTCGGCATTGAACACTTCCACTTCTTCATCTTCCTCATCGCCACTGCTGGATGCAAACCGCTCCTCCGGCTCTTCTTCTTCCTCGTCCCTGAACCCATCCTCCATCGCGTTCGCGTTCTTTTCATCCTTCTCGTCCTCTATCCTTCTGTGGCTGTCTGCCTTTGGCGAGGCCTCTGGCTCTGGGCTCTCGGCAGCCACATCCTTCACGGGTTCATCTTCCTCATCTCGCCGCTTGGTGGCTTCGTCATACGCTGGCGCTGGTATCGCCGCCCATTGTGGCGATGGTGACAATGGCGGCTCGGAACAGGGCGATATCAAGCTCCATACAACTGTACTACCGGTACTGCATGCATCCTGGCTTGTCTCATTTGGTAGTGATAGCAGTGGCTGTGTTGGTCGCGAAAGAATGGAGTTGGTCGCTTGAGGGCTGTCGCCATCCAGTCGTAGCTGGAAATGCGCATCGAGCTCGTCGATAGCATCGTCCACAGAGAACAGATCCGGAGAATCCATGTTCCTTGCTGTACTCACGCCAAATAATACTCGCTTGTTCTCTCTGAAGGCGCTGCTGTATGTGTGTGTGTATATTTTCTTCTTCTTTCGAGCCGTGGCCGGCCGCGCGAATGAAATCGGCGCTTGTGGTTTTTTTTCTTTTTTTCTTCAACGTCGAACGGAGTGCGCAGCGAGCTTCACAAAGGATCTCAAGCTTGGAGTCTTGGAGCACCGCCACACAGTTGGTCAAGGCACAGGCGAGGTGCGGAGACAGATGTGCAGAGAGAGCGCGAGAACTGCTTGAAAGAAAGGGAAGAGAGACCTCCTTGCAATTTGGCCGCGTGTGCAGGACGTTGCACCACGGGAAACAAACAGACTGGCAGATGGGAATCAGATTTCTGAGTCTTGTCTGCTTCGCAGCTGGCCCGAACTGGATAATAATTGGGTTAAATTTGAAGCCATGTGGTAAATATCCACATTTCAGTACAGTATTGTACCAAGTTAAGTACGATCACCACGTCAAGACTCCATCGCGAGCCTCCCTCGATCATTCGCTGCACATACATCCACTGCATGGATAAGAGACCTAGGTCTGTGCGCAGTCGGTGGGCTTGGAGAACTGCAGCACAAAATGCACACGCCAACTGTGGACCATCGCCTGCCTTGCCGCTGCCACGCGCTTCGGCTCGCTGCAATTGGTTCGTATGCGTCCGTGAGTTACCGGAGTTTGGTCGACTATGAGTTCGAAATAATGGGTCTCACACACGACCACTCACACGCACATGCACCGACGCATGGGGTCGCTAGAGTGTACCGGTACACTGTGTACATGAACAAGACCAATTCTTCTCTCATCGCCTCCACGTCGCGCACGCTCTTTAGCGAGTAACGCGGAGCACTTGCTTGTCCATGGCGGATTTGATTTGTCATGCAGCCAATGGCTTCGCTTGAGCCGTCATCCGCTCGAAGAACCATTCTCGAAGTTCGAGCCTCCAAGAACCATGCTCAGGTGCTTGGAACCATGCTCTGGTCCAGGCACAATGTTGATTAGCAATCAAACCATCACCACCTCCACACGTTGACGTCATCGATCCAACTGACCATCACTCTTTCGCCACATCACTTGCAGAAAAAATTCGATGATGGTGAATCTGGTTCATTTTTGGATTTGGATCTTCCGAAGCTCACCATGCCTTTCGTCAAAGTGTCAACCAACGTGAAGCGCTCGTCCGTGGACGTCGACGCCGCGCTCAAGGCCATCTCCATGAGCCTCTCGGATGCGCTTGACCGCCCCGAGGCCGCTGTCATGGTGCAGCTCGAACTTGACCAGGACATGCTCTTTGCCGCCTCCACTGACGTACGTATCTGTCGGTCACACAAAACAATTGGAGACCAGTATGGCTGACGCTGCAGTCTCTTCTCTCTATGTGTGTTATGATACTACAGCCATGCGTTTTCATCCACATCCGCAGCATCGGCAAGATCGATGCGGAGCGCAACCCAAAGACCGTCGCGGCCTTGACGGCCACTGTGTCGGCGCTATTCAGCGTGCCAGCCACGCGGGTCTTTCTCAACTTGGACAACATGGAGCCAGGCAACTGGGGCCACAACAACAAGGTCATCACTTTGTAAGTTTTTCTCTCTCACTTTCTCACACAAGCGTATGATCAAATAAAAAGAAAATAAACAACAAAAAAAACATCTCACTTTTGTTGTGGTTCAAGGCCGACGAAAAGATCGGCATTGTGAAAAAGATTCTCACTGTCCATGGATTTAGTAAATACACACCCATTTTAGGAAGGATGTCAAGTGACTGAAGCACTTGGAACACCATAAGAAAGATCCTGTGCTGCCAACTGAATGCCTTGTTTTATTGCCACCGTGGCGATGTACAGTATTAGCGAGCCACCTTTTCTTTCCCATATTGGGATACAGTAGCACGCGCGCGTGTCGCAGTCCATGTACCGATGGACACAGTCACCTGCAGACTGCAGACGGTAGGACACGATCTCAGACAGCCATTGATGCTGCTTGGACTGCGTGTGGCCCTTCCTCCCTGTCCAATTCTCCCACGACTTGCACCACCACAGGAGAAAATGCCGTTTATCCGCGTGTCCACCACCGTCGGCCGCTCGTCTGTGGACGCTGACGCCGCACTGAAGGCCATCTCCAAGAGCCTCTCGGACGCACTCGGCCACCCAGAGGCGGTCGTGATGGTGGAGCTCGAACTTGACCAACACATGCTTTTCGCAGCGACGACCGACGTCCGTCCAGGACGCCGTGGTCCTTTTGGAGCTGCCTCCCTCATTCTCCCGCTTTGTTCTTGACAGCCCTGCGCGTTCATCCACATCCGTGGCATTGGCCACGTCGACGCAGAGCGCAACCCGAAGACTGTGGCCGCACTGACCACGACAGTGGCGACGCTTTTTCCACATGCCAGCCACGCGTGTTTTTCTCAACGTGGACGCCATGGAGGCCGTCAACTGGGGCCACAAAGGCGACGTGATCCATTTGTGAAACAGGAGAAGATCTCTCGTCTGCCAAGAATACATGTAACCAAGGCAACTTCTCCATCAGCCACAACAATTCTAAAACCGCAACCAGACTGGTGGTATAAATAAATGGGAGTGTTGTGAGATTGAACGCCGTTGGCGTGATCCTCCACCACTTCAGTGAGGCACTGCAGCACCTGGCGGTCACTTCTTGCTCTTCTCAATCTCTCTCTCTCTCTCTCGCTCTGCCAGAGTATGGCACCACTCCCACTGGTGCTGTCTTCAAGCGTCGTCGTGCCCTCTCCTCCGTCCCAGCAACCACCAGAACAGGCCGCGTTTGTGGTGCTCTCGAAATGGGCTTTCCGCGCCACGTGGCTCGGCATCTTTGCTCTCCATGGGGTCTGTATCGGGTACTTTGCCACCGTCGCAGTCGTGTATCGCAGCGTTCCTTCTTCATACCTGGATGTCTGTCTTGATTTTTACGCACTGGGCATGAAAAACACCCACTACCCAGTGATCTCCACGGTCCACGCTTGCATCGCTGCGGTCCACGGGGTCTTGGCGATACTGATGGTACTGTGGTCGCTGTGGAAGCGCCAGTTGTCATTTGGGCCGTTGCAAGACTCTGCGAGCCATGGGACCCATGGCCAAGCCCACGACCGCGGCCTTCAATCCAGACACACCAGTATGGCCAAGCTGCGACGGCCAATCGGCATGGTGTACAGCAAACTGTTCAGCCGCACGGGCCTTTTCGGTGTCGAAAGTGCCCATTTTGACTGGATTCTCATCGCCCGCGAGGCTCTCGAGACGGCGTTACAAACGTACCAAGCCTACCGCATGAGTTCGTACGTACCACGCGCGTGGCTCAACCGACTGTACGTCGGCTTGCTTGTGTTCAACTGCTGGTCCACGCCACTGATCCAAGTGTTGACAAAGCGCAACGTGATGCGGAGACGGTTGGTTCTCTTGCTCTGTGATGCGCTGTTGGATATGTTTGCTTCTGTCGGAATTCCAGTGATCCTTGTGGTCTCGTACTTGCGCGATTACTCGTTTGAAGTCGGAGGCTTTGATGTATACTACTGGTACAACGACGTCTGGCTCGTCCATGTCATGAACGAGTTTCAACTGATCCTTGTGAGCTCGTGGAACGATCTGCTCAGTCGCGTTTCGTTTGCCGTTGGGCTCATAGGCTGCATTGAGAGTCTCAAGGATATGGTGCAACCACACCACCACCAACAACAACACCAACAGCAACACAAACAGAAGAGCCAAGTGAGCCCAACACCAGCGAGTGGGCCCGATCTGGCTAGTATCCTGGGCGCGGCACCACCACCGCCAAGCAAAGGACCTGCCTTACCATCAACCGCTGCCACGGTGGTCAACAGCCATCACCACCACAAAGGCCACCACCACCGCGCCAAGCTCTTCATCCACAGTGTGTTTTTTATCTGGGGGTTCATCGTCTTGGCGCTTCAACTGTACGCCGAGACCAACCCGTACATCACCCAGTGTCTTATGCAAGTGCGTCCGTGGCTCACAAGGAAGCCAGCGTGTGCGCTGCTTCTCATGGACTGTGCACAGGACAACGTGGTAGGCCTCGCGAGTGACATCGCACCACAATGGGAGATCGTCGACGAAGCCACAGTGACAAGGGTATTGATCCGCCATTGCCCACAACTCCACATGCCAGCGACGCTGCAACAATTCCATCGCCTCGCCGGTATGAAGCTGTACAATACAACGATCCTCGAGTGGGGTGACAGTGCAGCGCTCACCAACACTTACCACCCAGCCATCAGCTCGCTGCTTCTTGTGCGTGTGAACACGACCGGTGGGCAGCTACCCATGGGCATGCTGGCCTCGGATTTTCCTCAGTTACTTTACGATATCGAGCTCTGTGTGACCAACGTGGATACGCTGCCGGATGATTTGGATACCAAGTGGCTAGTGGGTAGCTACCTGTACGTGGAGTACTCGCAGTTCACCACTTTGCCACCAGTACTAGCCAGGTTGCAGCCCAATCAGCTGTCGTTTGCGGCCAACCAGTTCACGCAGTTCCCGTCCGAGATCTTCCAGATCGATGGGCTCATCTACGTGAGCTTCAGCATGAACCCGATCGCCTCACTGGCCAGTAAGCCGTACCAAGATGTCGTCGACATCGGCTCGATCGGCTTCTTGTACCTTCTAGCGACCCAGATCTCGTCGCTGCCACGATGGGTCGATCCAGTTCTCAAGCGATGCACCGAGCAATCCGAGTTTTCCTGTGTGTACATGAAGTACACGCCGTTCTGCAGCGACATGGCGATGGTACTTAACGATACACTGACCAGTTTCCCAAGTGCGCATAGTACGCCAGCAGATGAATTGTCGACTGTGATGGCGCACACGAATGCCACGCTCAATCTTGAGAGTTTGCAAACGAGAATCTCGTGTCGCTTGTCCGATTTGGCATTTTACCCACTAGCGTTTGAGGATTCATGGAGTGGCGGAGCCGAGATCAGTGACGCCGCAGCGTTAATCTAATACATAGAGCCGTAGCTATCATGCCGTACCACACACAGTTTATTGCTTCCAAGCACAGCGGGAGAAAGCACTGTCACTGCGTTCCCATTTGCATGCTTTGCAAACTGCAAAATTCATCCCGCCACTAACAAAATATCTTAGTGACATGTAATGTCACTCAAGTGACTGGATACCGGTATCTCTACCGGTACCGGTTTGTGTGCAGACAGGTTCTAAACCCGTCATGGGTTTTCCAACCCGTTTTGTTTCTTGTTAACCCGGTCCATCTCGTCCAATCACACAACCACCAGTGGTTGCAAGGAGCTCTTTTGGCGTTTGCCTTTGTGCACTTGTGGCAATCACATTCCAAAGACTCCGACGTTTAAAATGCCGGTGCGTAAATGCAGCTGCCGCGAATATGAAGGAGGGGTGATCACTCCCATCTTCCTGTGTACTGTACATAGAAACTCACCACTATGAAATGCTATCACCATCAAAACAGATCCGTCAGTTCCAAGTCGTTGGCCGCAAGGCCCCAACCGAGAAGGAGCCAAACCCTCCAGCGTACCGCATGAAGCTGTTCGCGCCAAACGAGGTGCTCGCCAAGTCGCGTTTCTGGTACTTTCTCCACCAAATGAAGAAGATGAAGAAGACCACGGGCGAGATCCTTGACGTCAACGAGGTCCGTTTCAGCAACTGCTACTGAGCCGAAGAGCTCCTCGCTTTCTCCTCCTCATCCGAAGGCTCCCACGAACCCCCAAGGTCTATTTTGACTCGTAGCGCCTGCAAAAAAGCGCTTGTTTGCCACGAGAGTTGGGTGATTCATTCATCCCAACTCCAGCTTGCAAGTCGCTTCGCTATTGAGATCGCGGTGTAATTCCGTTGCGTTGATCCGTGGAGTATGGGTGTGTTGTGTTGTGTGTGGCCGTTTCTCTCTCTCTCCAGAGGAAACGACACCTACACATACGCACACACACACACACATCTCTCCACACGGTGTGCACCTTCGTATTTCTGAATGCCAAGTGCACACCACCATGGTGTCTATGTTTGCCTGTTGTTGGCCACCACCACACAGCAAAACAGACACCGACAGCGGCGAAATAGATCTCCATTTGTCCCCTGTGGGCATGGGGTCGTGGGGTGGGAGGTGAGAGGACCCTTTGGTCCCTCTCCCCTCCTCACTGGGGAGAGCGAAGAGAAGAGAGGAGCTCTTTCTCTCTCTCTCTCTTGTATGCTCTATGAACTTTTCGCCACTGACCCTCTGTTGATTCCATTTTACAGTTGACCGAAAAGAACAAGCGCATCGTCAAGAACTACGGTATCTGGATCCGCTACAACTCGCGCAGCGGCACCCACAACATGTACAAGGAGTACCGTGCGTTGACGCTTTGCACCGCCGTCGAGCAGCTGTACTCGGAACTTGCCGGTCGCCACCGCGCTCGCCCACGCTCGATCCAGATCATGCGTACCGCGATCGTCGCCGCCAAGGACACGAAGAAGGCCAACGTGCAGCAATTCCACGATAGCCAGATCAAGTTCCCATTGTCGCACCGCATCCCGCGCCCATCGATCAAGAACCACCGCACGACCTTCAAGGCCTCGCGTCCATCGACTTTCCGTGGTTAAGCAACTTGGTGTTGTTCAAGGAGCTGCTGGTGCTGCTCCGTTGGGCTCAAGGGTTGCACTGCTTTGGCGTTACGCTCTCGGGTTCCTGCTGGAGCTGTCGAGTCAAATTTCGTTCTGATTTTTTTTTGAATAAGAAAGAGTCATTTTGAAATGGAGTTCAAACAGCATGATCAAAATAAAAATCCGTCGGAAACGATGTCTTTGGAGGTTTTGGTTGTTCCTGTCTCTCTCTGTTTTTCTCCGGTTGTGGTTACGGTGCCTGTGCTATCGTGACCTTGGCTGGTTACGCGTCCAGAAGCTGTGCGTGGACTTGCTGCATGAGCTCGTATTGTTGCTTGACAAACAACAGCACGTGGTTGCTTTGGTCGAGTACTTGTTGTTGTTGGGTGTCGGCCTTTTCAATGGCTTTCTGCAACCGTGTGAGTCGCTCCGTGGTCTCTTCCATGGCCGCCTGGACATGGTCGCGCGTCACTTGGCCTGGGGATTGTCTCTCCAATTGCGCGGCTTTGTGTGGCGACTGCTTGATCAGTGCGACCCGCAGCAGCTTGTCCATCGACGACTGGCGACCAGAAGCGATAACACACAAGTCCACGGACCAGGAATACAACTGCATCTCTTCCAGCAACTTGATGACCACACGGCGGTCACTTTCACCAGTCGCACCAGCGTCCATTTGTAAATGGAAATGGAAATGCGCACAATCGTGGGAATTGCGTGAGAGCACAAACCCATGGTACAGCAAGTAAATGTAATTCGGCTGCGCGTAATTCTCAACGACTTGGTCCCCCTTTTGGAAACCCCACGACGCTTTTGTTTCCGCTGCGTCATCTCCAAAATGCCATTGCGTAGTATGAGGCAAATGAGCACTGGGACTTGTTTCTCCATCGCTGGTACTGAAGAGCTCGTGGCAGTTGACCATATCTAAGAGAGGCACCAGGTGCCTCGCACGAGCCCACCAGATACTGCGAGAGTCCAAGATCGCATTTGCCCAGCGGAAGCGGTCGTACGAGACGAGACCGGTCTCCTCCCTATCCAGTGACTCGTGGAGGCGCTGGTATTCGGCTTGGATCCGCTGTCGGTAGTTGCGAACGAGAACAAACAAGTCGCTGGGCACAGCTTCTTCAAGAAGCTTCAGCAACGGGCTGTCGTCTTCGTGAAACAAAAGCGACGCGAGCCGCTGGTGACCTGGAAGAAGATCCAAGTACGGTTTCCAGAAGGACTCGGATGAACCGTCCGAGCCGAATTTCTCATGGAGCAAGTGGAGAACCAAGAGCTGTGGCTCTGTGAACTGTGTGGCGCGGCGCTTGGTCGTCTGGAGAAGCACCAGTCCACGGATAAAAGGCGACCGCATGGCCGAGTGGATGTCCAGGATCAGCTCGGCAGGCACACTGAGGTACACTTGGCCTTTTGCCAGTTTTGTGGTGGCAAACGTGCCGTACCCCATCGTTGGGCTCACGTACTTGAGCTCCACGTGGTTGGTAGGGAAATCAAACGACTGGATCCAGTGGGTAAACCGTGCGACCTTGGAGTCCAGGGAACTGGTATTTTCTTCTGGCTCTTGGGAAGAGGCGAGTTGGTGACTGGCAAGTTCCTGGCGGCGGTGGCGTTGCTTCTGCTGCTGCCTTTGTAGCCGCTCTTCGATCGCTGTGGTCGCGGCTTGCAAGATTTGCTTGCGCGAGTGGCGGAAACGGATCGCGTGACGGACGGGTACTGTGAGCTCTTCGTTATCTGATCGCAAGAGCTCTTCATCTTGCTCCACTGTGGTCGCGTATTTGGTCAGCTGCTGGTGGATCAATTTCAGAACCACTTGGTCATGCTGCTGCTGGGTCGCGTGGCCAACACAAAGCGCTGCGTTCTCTTTCTTCCCACACAGTCTCAGCATCTCTTGGTCTTGTTCTTCTTCCATTGACAGCACACTGACCACCACTTGTGCGATGCGGTCGTCCTGCACAGCCACACGTCCTTCTGGAGTCACGCAGAGCGTCTCGTGGGCGTCCACTCCGTACTCACGAAGCATTTGAAGCCTGCTTTGATCACTTGTGGGAGCCACAGCCACGGCCGCACAGTCAAACGGGTTGTCGGCCATGAGAAACCCGTGGTGTATAAAGTAAATGTAGTTGTCATTGTCGCCGTAGTCTTCGAACACTTGCGTCGCTTGTGGTTCATCACCGCCAGTGGCGGTAGCCACAGTCAAAGACCGGTCTGCAAGAATCGCCATGCCCACGCCATTTGAAAGGCGATGGTACTGCAAGAAATGGGCACCATTGTTATGGGCTCGTTGCTGTTGTTGTGGCTGTGGTTGGCCGTTGAAGACATCGCCGAATGGCACTAGGAACCGCTCGCCGTGGATTGAAAACGCACGTGAATTGATCAGGAACCGCGCCCACAAGTACTTCTTTTCGAGCGACACGGAGGCGTCAGTGGTGGTAGGAAGCACGGCTCTAAACAGGCGACGGAACCGATGGAACGCGACTTTCGCACGCTGCCGTTCTTGCAGCGCCGCGGTGACCATGCGCGGGTCCTGGAGCTCTTGGATTTCATGGGGCGATCCATAAAACAACGGCGTCATCACAGCTTTGGGGGTATCCTGGTACTGTGGGAGGATCTTCAAGTACGGATCCCAAAACGACTTGTAGGTGGCGTTTTGAGAGAGCTGTTCAAGCACCAAAAAGGCCGTGAGAAGCTCCTCGCCTGCTGCATTATCCAGTTTCTGGAATTTGGACAAAAGCGCCGCGCTTTGAGGGGAAGACAAGTGGTCGTAAATCGTATCTCGACAAATGATGAGCGCCATGGGCACGAAGAGCAACTCGTCCTGTTGTTGCAACGACTTGCGAGCCACGATGCCACGCCCCATGCCGTCAAAGTTTGTGATCGAAATGGCGTCGTTCATGCGACCGCCTGATGCGTGGAACCATGTGAGAAAGGCCTCCGTGTCTTCATCATCCATTGTCGGGTTTGCGAGGTTGCTGCTGCTGATGGTGGCGGATGGGGAAGTTTGCGGTTGTGGACTCCATAGGTAGAAAGAGGCAATCGCAACCGCCGCCGCAGCTGCGACGCAAGCCAACCAAAAGCGCCCCACTTGCAATGGTTGTGATGGTAAAGCAGAGGTGGTGGTGGCGGTAGAGGAGTGCTTGCCCTTCTTGACAACGACGGCGGTCTGGTGGCCGTCCGCGTCAATGAGCTGTTGCTTGGTCGCACCGGAAGAGACCCGCTCTGCTGCACCGACGGCCGTGCGGCGCAGCTTCGGTCGACCAGTCATGGGACTTTGGCTCTCTTGTGGCGAGTGTAGTCGTAGTCGTGGATTGTCCGATGGGAAGTGATTGCAATGCGCAGTTCAGCTCAAGGGAATGAACATTTTTCTTTTTTTTGCCATGTCAAAATGATTCGTCGAAGATCGCGTCGTTTCGAATAGTAGCCACATTCGTGCAACATCCACAAGATCCCTGAAAACGTCACTGTAAAGTGGCACTAAAGGGAGGTATAGGTCCATAAATGAACCCAAATTGAATGGTTATGCAACTCCTCAAAGGATATTTTCCACTGCCTCGAAGATCCGCCACAGATCAATCTCAAGATCACTCGCTGGGATGGTGGCCAACTGCTGGCTGTCATTTCGACATGCCACTTGGAAGTAGAGATCAGCCGCTGGGAACTTCACAAAAGCACGATCTTCAGGTGTCCACGGGTTGACAGGAGGCGATCCATTGGCAGTGGGTCAAGTCCGCCACGCTTAGAAGCGATGGCACCATCGCTGCACTGCCAAAGCTCACAGCATCAGCTGCCACCACACTATCAAGAGCATCGCCTTCACCACGACCACGACGATACAAAACAGCCGCACAAGCAAACGACCCACAGTCCACTGCATGACGACGCTCACAGATCTTGACCATGTGCACTACGCGAAGCAGTGGGAGGGCGTCAAAGAACCGCATACAGTGGGCCTGCAGCGTCTGCAAACGGCGGCGACCCGCGTCTGCTTCCACTTATATTGAGGGTTCTTTTTTTTCAGGCATCCACTTGAACATCTTGTTCATCGGCGACCCCTTGTTGAAGCCAAACGCTTGTCAATGCCTCAGCGGCAGAAATCCGCTTCATGGGGTCGACAAGCAACATTTTGTCGACTAAATCTAACATTTCATCCGAAAATTTACAAATCGCCGATTGTTCAATGTACATCGCACGTAAATATTGCCGCAACCCGATCCGCAAAAATAATTGGAATCCTTTATCCTCAGGCCCCGTGGAATCAAACATGGGCTTTTTGGTGTACAATTTAATCAAGATAATCCCCAGCGCCCACACATCCACTTTGAGTAAATCGATTAATCGCCCATCGCCATAAGTACTAGGTGCAGAAGCAGCTCCCGCTCCCGTTTTTATAGCTGCTCCCGCTCCCGCTCCCGCTGCTGCTCCCGGTATT
The DNA here is from genome assembly GCA_023336165.1 of Pythium monospermum. Taxonomy (NCBI): domain Eukaryota; phylum Oomycota; class Peronosporomycetes; order Pythiales; family Pythiaceae; genus Pythium; species Pythium monospermum. The sequence goes on along the minus strand of JAADWJ010000616.1, from coordinate 1,039 downwards.
GCGCTGTAGATCTCTGGTGCTCCATAATTACGTCGCAATGGCTCATTCGTGGCGAGCCGTTGCAATTGATTTTCGGGACCAACAAAAACCGCATGGTCAAAATCGCCAATTTTTAAAATATTTTGGCTGGTCACAAAAATATTTTCCATCGCTAAATCACAGTGCGCGATACCATTCGAATGTAAATACGCCACAGCGGATACAATTTGCCGCATAAAATCACGCACTTCATTTTCCACAGGTAAACAATTGATCCGTAATAATGGGCTGGGATCAGTAATATAGGCGACTTGTAAATTGCCCAATTCACAAAATTCCACAAACACATGGATTTTTTGGCGAAACGAATAATACCCACGTAATTGGATCACATTCGGGTGCATAAAGCCAATATTCAATTGCGCAAATTTCACAATAAACATCAACATTTCCAATTCATTTCGTACCAAATGGATCGACTCGGTCGCGATTTGTTTCACGCATTTATCCACTAAAAGATGTGGTAATTTTTTGCGTTGCAATTTTAAATCGGAAACCACGTTTACGCGTCGGGAGGAATCGTATTTGCCACATAAATTCCATTCTTCAGAAAAAATATGGAAGTTTGTGAACGGAGTTGGGATATCCGATTTCGCTGGCACGACACTGCGGCGTCGCAGCGTTTCATGGATCGCTGGCTCGATTTCGGTCATAAACCGCGCGCGTTTAGTGGCTTTGTTGTTGGTCTTGGAGAGCGAGAGACCCATTTTGTGGCTCTTGAGGGTCGATATCGATCGATCGATACGTTTGCGAGAGCCGAGAAGAGTCGAGAAGAGCCGAAGGAAAGGAAAGCCAGCGAGCCGAGCGAGTGTCGATGGTGGGGAGGAGGACGGGGGCAAACCAGCGAGACGCTGGGTTGGCTTGAGTTGTGGATGGATTGCTTTCTCGTTCTCGCTGTTGCTCGTGTGTGGTGTCGTTTGCAACGCGCGCCACATATGCACACGCAACAACCGTACAGAAATAGAACCTCCCCGCTTTTTTTTTTTTTTTTTTTTTTTTT
>JAADWJ010000615.1:0-14752 GCA_023336165.1 Pythium monospermum | reverse complement strand
GCGCTCAAGCCGTGTGTCGCGGGCATGCCCCTGGACGTGCCTTCCTGGGTGGCCATGGATACCGCCGAGCGCAAGGCCGTGTTGACCAAGATGGCGGACCAGACCAAGTCCACGCTTCTTGAGCTCAACAACGACCCGTCCTTTGACAAGCAAACGATCCTGACGTTTGATCAGATGACGGTCGAATTGGTGGATATTGTCGTGGACGGCACGCTGGCCAATGCGCTCACCGCTGCTCCGTCTCCCGTGGCGACCACCAAGCCGCCAGTGGCGACGACGGCTACCCCAGAGGCGACTACTACAGCTCCAACCGCGACCACCGCGCCTACGGATGCTGGTGCTTCCAGCAACTCGACCGATGCTGCACCAGTGGTCGTGGACACGGTTGACAACCAACAGCCAGGCTCCGGTTCGGTGGATACGGCGATTGAATCTCCAGTCGTGACGGCGCCAGAGGCCACCACGGCGGCGCCTGGGACCCCAAAGCCAACGAGTGGTTCGGCGGCTCGCTTGAGCGTTGCGCCAGTGCTGTCGGCGGTCGCCGCGGCGCTTTTCTTTGCCATGCAGTAAATACTGTACACAGTGCTGAAGTATTAATACTTGATACACAAATAAAGAAACATGTGTACGTTTAAATGACAATTTGTATTGTAATACAATTTCGTGTTTTTTTTTTGCGATGAACGTCTGTCAAACGATAGCGGTGGCGTATTTGTCGCCCACTGCTGGCTGACGACACAGTGGGCACGTGACACTGGTGTTGAACCACTCGATGACACAGTCTTCGTGGTACTGGTGGCCACAAGGCAACTTGACCATCTTGTCGGCGGCTTCCACTTGGCCGCCGGTCTCTTGTTGTTCTTCCATCTCCTTTTCAGAAGAAGATGATGCTGATGATTCCTCGGTGGTTGTTGCCGGACAGTCGTCGTCACTGAGACAGATACAGCAAGTACGTTCTTCATGGGTCTCTCCCTCTGGGTCGCTGGTAGGGCTACTACCACCCAATAGCACATCCTCCAGTGCCAACACTGCCGCGGTGTGGCGCTTTTCTAATTCTTTTTGACCTTGGGGCACTTGCAGAAACGTTTCTAACAGTTCAAAGATTTGGCTCAAGGTCTTGCCTGCCCCCGTTTCTTTGTCATATCGGCTGGATGGGTTATGGAATAGATACACCGACATATCGGCGTACGCGTCCAGCAGTTTGCGTACAAAATCACGAAACCCACGACGCCTTTCATCGACAATTTTGTCAGTGTCACGGCGCAAATGCTTGCGTGGGAAATTCGGTGTCAGTGGGCGCCGCACTGAGTTGGAGACCAGTTCAAACTCACGCGACTGGATCTTGTGGGAGAAAATGCCGTTGTCCAATTGGCTTTCCCATGTACGCACGAGCCGCAAGAGCTCGTTTCGGAAAGCCGCAAGTTCACTGTATCGCCGTGTGAGCAGCCACTCACCGCCTGGTGTTTCAGTTGCAGAAGTCGTAGAAGATAAAGCGCCATTGCTGCGGATCTGGAAGGCGTACACAGTGCAATGGCGGTTCGTATGGATCGCAGAGGCCGCCGCGCTTTCCGTGAGCGTTTGCGTGTAAATCTCCATCTTGTCCATTTCGTGGTGGCGCACTTTGAACAAGCGCCGCGCCGTGTGGGACTCGCTGTACAATTGGATCGTGTTGGCAAACGCGTGCGAGTGGATCATGATGGGCTCTTTCTTCTTCTGTTCTCTGCTTGGGCTCGACGAGGCGGGTTGAGAAGTGAGGACAGCGCTCTCATGCACGGCAGCCAAGAGCTCTTTTTTGTGTTGAGAGGGGCGTCCTGCTCTCAATAGAAGACCGGATGGCAGTTACGCGTTCAGCCAATCAATGAGCTGAGAACGAGAAAAAAGAATTTCATATAGGATAAAGTATACTCTGTTCAAGCCACATACCCCTACTACCCAATTGAAGAACAAAAAAGAAAACAGCTTGGTTTTCGTATGGATTGGAATTTCTTGGCACTTCTTCTATGCATTGTTGCGTGAAGGTGACTCCAACTTTATCAGAGTAGTGAGTGCTGGTTGAATACCAAGAGTGATGGCTAGACTGGTACACGGTACCACCCACTGCATAATCACTGCATCAGCATGAGATCAGCTTTATCAACTCGGATGATTTGGATGTGCAGATTGAAGCTTCAGACCACAACAGCAAGTCGCATACGAAGCCACAAGCACTGTGTTGTGATTCGCACAAGTACCATCAACACAAGGAACCAATGATCATCCACAGCTTGAGTATTTGTGGCAGTTGTGGCCGCGCGCCAACCAGCTGAAAGAGTTTGGTCCACCGTCGTCCACGACTGAGACTCGTCAGTTGATTTACACTCTAAAAACCCATGGTTGTCATTGTTTTGTGGTGTTTCTGTCCGCTGATCGTTTTTGTGGTTCATTTTGCTGTTGGTTTTGTTTGATTTTTGTGACCCATCGCGGTCAGCCGTTTTTGTGGGTGACTGTCAGCTGAAACCAGAAAAACTCAGTTTTTTGGAAGACCATCACTCTGCGACTGAATTGCTTTCATCATTGGTTTGTGGTGGACTGGCAATTGTGTCAACGACAAAACAAAACCGCCACAACAACTCAACCATAGAGCATTGGCCCTGCCCATGCAACAAGTCCGAAGGGAATGAGATGGAGGGACCCGTAGCTCGCTGCGATCTCAGCGCAAGGATTCGTCATTTCCCATTCAGCTCTCTACAGCAACAGCACACTACAGCAACAGCAACAACAGCAACAGCCACCATGACCATGACACCGTCTGTGCACCGCCAATTCTTCCCAGAGTCCCACACAGGCCAAATGCAAGTCGTGCGTCTCCCACCAGCGCGATCGCCACCAGCACAAGATGCGAATGTGGCTGCGGCCGATAAACAACGAACAGGCAAACAGTGGACAGCCGAGGAACACGCCCGGTTCTTGCAAGGGCTCGAGATCTTCCCACACGGGCCCTGGAGTCGAGTCGCGGCTTTCATTGGCACGCGCACGACGCGCCAGACCACGACCCATGCACAAAAGTACCGTCAACGTATCGCACGGCAAGCCCAATTAAACTCCCGACGACGAGCACGAGAGCAATCCCCTTCTTGTGATGTCGAGCCAATGGGCTGCGACAGCCTCGAAAACTCCAGTGGATCCGACTGTGAGTTTTTCTCCGAGAGCCACGACTGGAAAGATTTGGATGACGTCGATTTGAACATCCTGTTATCTCTTTTGAGCACCGACGAGGACAACAGTGGCGAGGACGACCAGCAACGAGACTCTTTCGTTTCCTCCACTGCTGCAGGAGATTTCCATTCGCAAATCGCAGAGAGCCACCTGGCGGATCTGTTCTTATTGCAAGATGACGAGTAGATGCGGCAATCCACCACAGATGCTTACATTTTGCATGGAGGAAGCCCGAAAAACATGCATCAAAATTGTGAATTTATATTTGGTATAATTGCGTGTAAAAACTAAAAAAGTAATACAATAAAAGTAGCCCATGAATATTGGTGTGATCTAATCCGGTATCTGCTTGTCAAACTTGACGACCAAAACTGGCTTTCCTCCTCCCCTTCACACGTTTGTTAATACCCACGGTGACCATCTTTTTCGTCTCCATTGGTGGAGTCTATTGCATTGCTTCTTTTCTGAACGGTACCTACACTGCAGTACTGTAGTGGCTAATACCAACCAAAGATATCATACATACAACCACGCAGCAGTCTCAGCAACGCGTTCAATGCGAAAACGAACTGGCAACGTCGGAACAATGGACATGGACTCGTTTTGTGTGGTTGCTTAGCGTTACGCCCATGAACCGTCACTTGATCTCACATCTCAGGAAAGTTTTGGCAGAGTGATGGTATATTTATGTTCATTTGCTATTTTAGCAAAAGTGGGTGATGTGTTTCTGGCTGAGCCTTAACATTGTACTGTGCAAATGCCTTGTTTTGTTACTTGAGCCGCTGACCCACTCACTTTGTGTACCCATCGCTCCATGAAAAATTAAGTTGATTTCTCGTCGACACCGAATGGCCAGTTGAATAAGCCTTTGCTGGAATGGTTGCCAGTGGTAACCATCCCTGGTCAGAAAAGAAGTAGTCAGTCAGCAACTTGCCAGCTAAAGGTGCAGTAGTGTATCGGTCGAACACAGCAACAGTTCGCTGACCGGCACAGCATGGGGGCAATGCTGTGGATCTCCCAAGGTTACAGATGAGCAAAGAAATAACCATTTCATACAGTGCAGTGCAGTTAAAGTCTTCACTGTGTCGGTCAGGTTACAGGAGTCGCCATTTCCATGGGAAGGCTGCCCATTTCGCAGTTTGACTGTCCAGCGGGTGCAGAGCCTGCGATAGCCAAACGACGAAGGGTGCGTAGCCTCTATTCGCTTGGTTTCACCGTCTGTGGACTTGCTCAGATGTCGCATTGACGGGTTTCCAGTGGCGTTGAAGGGAGGACATACAGTATTGTATGCCTCAGTTTGTTGCTGGTATTCGTCATGGCTTTTGATCGCGTGCTGTACCATCCACAGCACGTTTCAAATCGGATCTGTTTGCGTGAGGGTGTGCAGCCACACACAAAGTTACACACAGAAGGGTTGGCTTCACATGATTTGATGATAGTTTTCCATATCCAGGTGCTTTCTGGGTACCATTCGGGACAACAAATTCAACAGTATACCTTATTTTGGGAAAACAGGTGCCAAACTCACCTACTCTTGATGCCTGTTAAATATTTCAGCACCACGACCACCACTCTGCGAACCCACCTCACCAAAAACTCATCAGCTCCATCGAGATAGACAGACTCGAGAATCGTTTGACGGGCCATGGCCGCGGTAGCCCACACATCTTGTGTCCATGGCGATCCCAAAATGGACAGTTGTGTGCTGAATACTTTGAAGCATGACGATCACGTGCGCGGATGCACCCAGCTATAGTAGTGCTGCTGCCTCGTCAACTCTGTCGAAACTTTCTCAGGCGATAAACAGCCTCATTCACCAACTCGCCACCAAACGAGTACAAGTACAATTACACTCACAGCACCCCAACATGACCATCACCAATCCCGTACAAAGCGCATTCTTCCACACAGCCGCCACAACAAATACGCAGCTCATCCGCTTGGCTCCGAATGCTCCGCCATCGAGAGGACCCACGCGCCGGATGGGGCGTCCGTGGACCGTGGAAGAACACAATTTTTTTCTGCAAGGGTTGGAAATGTACCCATCTGGACCATGGAAACGCATCGCCGACCATATTGGCACAAGAACCACACGCCAGACGATGACACACGCGCAGAAGTACAGACAGAAAATCGCGCGATGGAAAAACTACATCGGCGGCGCCATGATCGTTCCGTCGATGTCGCCCGCCTCGATTGATCTCACGTACGATGGACAGCTTGCCTGTGAGCGTGCAGCGACTGATTGGCAAGCACTCGAGCAGGCCATGCTGGCCGAACAGCGAGACAGCGATTTGTTTGATGGGGACCTGGCGGAACTGCTGGAAAACTATGAGCCACTGCAACTTGTGGAAGACTTGGAGGCAGCGTCCATGACTTCGTGGCCAAGTGACTGCCACTCGATATAGGAAAGAATCTTTTCAGCCATGGACCTGACTGAATTACGGTAGTCATTTTCAGGCGTATCCGCAATTTAGCCAACACAATACTGAACGGAAGCAATCAAAAATCACAAAAATATAGAAAATAATTGAATTTTACAAGGAAAAATGTCCAAATCAAATTCACAATCCAAGTCGTTGCTCTCGAACAGCAAATGATCTCGTCATCTAAGCCGTCACTGCTGCTGATCAAGTCCATCCCGTTGCCAGTGGGTGCTGATCTTGTCTCAAGCAGAGCGTTGGTCGCCACCAGATCGCTGAAGGATGGAATTGGAGCTGACGGGTCCATGGCGGAAGATCGCAGCTCACATGCAAACGCGCACCCATCGACAGGTCATGTCGTACGGGCGCAAGCACCGACAAAAAATGGTGGACGCCTTGGGAAAACCAAAAATTGCCATTTCGAAGATGAACTTCCCAGGATCTTGGAAGACTTGTGGGGTGGCGGTTTCCATTCATGTTTGGCTGGTGTCCGTGGCGGCGGCAGATATCTTGTTCACTTCTCCTTGGCGACTGGCTCGAGCTGGCAAATGCATACGACAGCATTTTTTTTGTTTTTTGCGACTTGCGTTGGCGTCGCTCGAGTTTTTCTTTGTGTATTTTTTGCGTGGGTTCGGGCATGTCGAGCCGTTCGTGTGCCGATGCAGTCCGCATGGGGCTGTAGGGTATTTCTCCATGGCTTGCATAAACCGGTCGTGTTCATCTTCTGTCCATGGACGACCCCCTGGCCAGGTGAAGCCGTACTTGTTTGTTTGGCGAGTTTTGAGGTTGACATGGTAGCGGCGACTCCGTGGCTTGACAAGCTGGTGCAAGTCGCCCACGTACTGAGGCAGTTGGCGATAGCATCGTTGATGTCGATCGGTGTTGTGTGGATGTACACTGTAGGGGCGGGGGGAGGTGGACAGTGGTGAGTCAATTAGTAAATCGTCCAGGCTCATACGTGGACGTCGTTGGCTCGTACCGTCGAGTCGATATCCACAGCGTCTCTTGATCTCTCGCACGACGAACAGCTTGTCTTTGGGCACGCGGCGACTGCTTGGCAGGCACTGGAGCGAACCGTGCTGGTCGAACAGCGAGACACGGATCGTTTTGACTGAACTGCTGGAAAACTAGGTGCCACTTAAACTTGTGGACGGCCACTCTTGATGGAAAGGAGTCTTTGCCATTCGAATTCAATGTGCCTGATTGGATAAGTCCACACACAAATCAAATCAATACATAATATTACAGCCATCCACACACCAAAACGGATCAGCAGAAGTGGCGGATTTCCGTGCTGGAGACTTTTTGGCGGTACTTCGAAGTTGTGGGCACAATTTCACATAAAATCACATTTCCAAGCCGACGGGAGGTGGCACACACCCGTGCCATTTTGCGTGGGTTCGTTGCGCGTGACTTGTCGTCCAGGCGAAAAAAATCTGCTGCCAAATCCACACAACATTGCACTGACAGCAACAAAAAAATCATAAAATATAGAAAATAAATTGAATTTTACAAGGAAAAATGTTCCAAATCAAATTCACAATCCACATCGTCGCTCTTGAACAGCAAACGATCAAGGATCTCGTCATCGGAGCCGTCACTGCTACTAAGCAGATCAGCGGATCCTGAGCTCGTCTCTAGCAGAGCGTTGGTCGCGACAAGATCACTGAAGGTTGAATGGAAACCGCCATCCCACAAATCTTCCAAGATCCTAGAGAGTTCATCTTGGAATGGCAAATTTTGGTTGTTCCCGGAGGCGTCCACCATTTGTTGGCGGTGCTTGCGCCCGTACGACATGACCTGTCGATGGGTGCGCGTTTGCACGTGAGCTGCGATCTTCCGCCAAGGACCCGTCGGGTACAATTCCAGCGCTTCCACTAGTCGCGCATGTTCGGCTGGTGTCCATGGCACACCCTGGCGACGGCAAATTTCATGTTCGCTGCCACTTGGCGACTGACTCGAGCTGGCAAACGCATACGATTGCATTTTTTGGAGCTTGCGTTGGCGTCGCTCGAGTTTCTCTTTGTGTTTCTGTGCGTGGGTCCGGGCCTGTCGAGCCGTCCGTGTGCCGATGCAGTCAGCAATCAACTTCCACGGGCCAGTCGGGTATTTCTCCAACGCTTCCATAAACCGGTCGTGTTCGTCTTCTGTCCATAGACTACCACCCCCCTGGGATCGTGAAGCTGTTCTTGTTTGCTTGGCTCGTTTTGTGGTGGACATGGTGGCAGCTCCGTGGCTTGGCGAGCTGGTGCAAGTCGCCCAGGCACTCAGGAAGTTGGTGTCTTCTGGTGATAGCATCGTTGATGTTGATATGGGAAGTAGGGTGTATAGTGGTGAGTCAATAAGTAAATGATCCAGATCCAACGTGGACGTCGCTGTCTCCTAAGACGCCCTGTGCCAGTCCAAGCACGTAATCCAAGGCTCCTCCCATCCTTTCGACCGTTCATCACCTGCTGATGTAATGTGGGCCACATCATTTTGGACATGGAATGGGCAACACATCTGAGTAGACGATCAGTGATTGGAGAATCAGACTCGACCATGATGAATCGCAATCTGCCCATCCCCCTTTAAGGGAGATGAGCAGTACGAGACACTTCGATTATGGATCGAGCATACTTCAAATACTGGCCCCTTCACCCCAATCAATAATTGCTGACTGATTCAGAGAAAGAAAAATGACCCGATGTCCAACTTGGGACCACATGAACCTCGGACTTGGAGCTCCACACGGCCCTCGATGCAGTGTACTGTATATTGCAATGTATTGCGGTGAAGCGACTGCCCACGGACAAAGCCTGCATCAGTAACGCTGCATCACCAGAAATGTAAAACGAAGGTAGCTGTACAGAGAATCTGGAATCTCAAAAATATGTCATCAACAACGGCAATTCTATTTTTGTTTTTAACACTTTTGTTGACGATAATAATGTCGGAAAAATACAACGTATCGGTATCGGCTATCTCTACCACACCGCAATGACGTTAGTGTTCATACAACCAGGAGTTCCTCAGCATCTCCGTCACAGGTGAATAAGAGTCGGTCCAGATATGAGCTGTCATCGGAGAAACCGACAGCAGCGCCAAGTACTAGCGGAGTGGCGGGACAAGCATCTTCGTTGGACATGGTGTCCGAGAGATCTTCCCCCGATAGAAGCTCATCCAAAGATGACATCAGCACGTCATCGTTCCACGAGATTTGCATCATCATCTGGAAATTGTGGTGGTTTGAGGACGGTGACGACGCCGCTGAATCAGTTCCACGCGGAGAGGTCGCGAGCTGCTGGCGAACTTTCTGGCCGTACGCCATGACTTGGCGAGGCGTGCGTGTGCCAACGTAGGCAGTGACTGATCGCCACGGTCCGCTCGGGTACAAGTTCAATGCCTCCACAAGTCGATTGTGCTCAGCTGGTGTCCATGGGATGCCGTGACGACGGGAGCTGCTGCTGCTGTTATTGTTGTTGCTAGAGGGGCCGGTAGAAGCAGCTTGTCTCGCTTGCGATGCTTGTGGGGTCAGGTACGACTGCATTCGCTGAAGCTTGCGGTGCCGTCGTTCGAGTTTCTCCTTATGTTTCTGTGCGTGTGTCCGTGCTTGTCGCGCGGTGCGCGTGCCGATGTAGTCCGAGATGCGCTGCCATGGACCCGATGGGAACCTCTCCATGGCCTCTAAGAATCGCGCGTGCTCATTGTCACTCCATGCGAGGCCTTGGCCACTGCGCGCTGGCCGTGGACCGCGTCCACCACTACCTTGTGGAGATGTCTTGCGGTCGCTGGCGCAGTGGGGATTGCTGGCACAGGCTGCCCATGCATGGAGGAACGACTCCTCGTCAGAGGAGAGGGTTGACATTGTGGTTTGGGTTGGTGTTTGGTGAGTATGCACTCGGAAGATGATGTGTGAATGAGGCTCGTTTTGGATATGGCGAGCTGATCGAGAGTCTCACGGGCAGTGGCATGGCCGGCCAGTAGGTGGTGGGGCTCTGTGGATTCACGTGGCGATGGATTGTAGGAGGAGGATAGAGATGGAGTTTTTAAAAGGCGCCAGCGAGGGGATGTACCAGTACTAGTACTCTACAGTAGAGTGGGTTCATTCCCGCTGGGCTCCATTGACTGACCACTCTACTCACGTGTCGCGTTCCCATGTGAGACGCACCCCCATTTGCTTGTGGTGTTCTTGCTCACGGGCATCCCTCATGATTTGTGCGACATCTCCAGACCGTACCCATCCACTCTGACCCCATTTTACGTTATTGATTATTACAGGTTCTTCATTAGGGAGATCTGGGGAGAAACCTTCTCGATGGAAATTCCAATATTACTGATGGCAGGTAAGCGAAGATTGATACAACCCCCAAAAAAAACGCACCATCGGAAAACGGAAAACGATGGCACCTGGACAGTGCTCACCACTGTACAGTTCATGTTGAGTACACGGCATCGCACTGTTGCAGTAGCGCAAACAGAGCCGCATCCGAATACAACGGAGCCTGGGGCGAGCATCATCATGTCCGAGGGTGGATTGTTTTTTGCAGGCGGCTCTTGCTGCTCAACTACCGGTTTCCTCTTTGCCGAACCTAGCTTCATATCCTCCCACTGGTCGCAGTGAACACGTGGTTGAACCAGCGACACGGACGGTGTAGTTTTCTTTATTAAGTGGCTCCATCTCATCTCTATGAGACACACCGAACCGACCAGTTCCAGTTGCGCGTTCGTGCATGGAGAGCGAGCCAGCGCGCCTGATCTATGATAAATCATCTATCCAAGTCAGTCAATCACTCGATAATTGCGCGCCTGTCAACAATGGTCCACATATTATTGACAGGTATACACACAAAATACACAAAAAATAAACTCAAGCCACCGTATTTCCAGTGACATTTTTCTTTTTTCCTTTTGTGGCAAATTGCCATTTCCACCGGCAATGGAACAATGGAGAACTCATAAAAATGCAGAAGTATAATGTAGATACGATATTATTGACACTATGAGACACAAGCACAGGTATGTCCCAGCACAAAAAAATACTACGGTAACAGTCAAATGACATACTGCATTTTGCCGTAGGACATGGACGAACTGAGGTGGGTGGATACAAGCAGTGGGTTGGTTGTGTGGTTCACTTAGTTCGATGGCCGCTCACTTGGCTCGATGACTTGCTGGCGACACAGAGGGCAAGTCATGCTGGTGCTGAACCAGTCGATCACACAGTCTTCGTGGAATTGGTGCTTGCAGGGCAACTGCACGAGTTTGTCGTCACCGGGGAGTTGTTCAAGTCGCGCCAGCTCCTGCTCCGTTTCTTCTTCCTCTTGCTCGGCATCGCCACTGTTCATGCATATACAGCACTCGTAGTCGGCACCCGCAGCATCATCATCTTCTGGCTTGGTGGCGTTGGCGTCGACTTCGTCAATGTCAGTGAGGCAACGAATCGCGGCTGTCCAGCACCGTTCCATTTCTTTCTGCGATTCGGGCACATCCAGAAACAGTTCCAATTCGCGACACAGCGCCGCCATATACACACACGAAGACGTCTCGGTGCGTTGAAACGCAGCGACACACTCGAGCAAGTACACCGACACGTCGACGTACACCGTGAGCAATTTGCGCACAAAGTTTTCCAATCCAAGGCGTCTTTCTTCAATGATCTTGACGGTATCGACGCGGAAATGGCGACGAGGGAAATCGTGGGTGTACGGACGCCGCAGCGCATTCGACATGGCCATGAACTCTTTCGTGGCTTTCTCTTCGTCGTCTGCGAGTGCTTCCCATTGCTTAATGAGCCAAAGAAACCGTTTCCGAAACGCATAGAAATCTGAAAACCGTCGCTCCAAGACCCACGGCGGCGTGTCACTGCCTATGCTGCTGCTGCGGCGATATGCGCGTGGATGGTGGCTCTGCATGTTCATGAGGTAGACGGTCACGGGCGCGACGTTCTCTTCACTTGCGACGCTGACGATCTGCGTGCGGATCGTAAACTGTTCCAGCTCAAGGTGGCGCGCCTTGAACAAGCGGCGCGCGCTGTTCTCGCGGAACAAGCGGCTGTGGGTGAGCGCGCGCGGCAGCTCCATGTGGCGCAAGGGATCGTTTTCAAGCATTATCGCTTTCTGGTTGTTGCTGCGGCGGGGGGAGTTCTGTGTGATGCGATTTGGTGTCCAAATAGACAAATATATCGGTCACAGTACCACGCAACACGTTTTTAGTTTCTTTTGCATTCGATGGAAGAACAATGGAGCATGACTGAACAGGTGCTGATCACGAAGACTCGTGATTGGCCAAAATTAGCAGTTGAGCGCGCGAGAAGAATCTTGATGGATTCGATCATGGTCGATTAATTAGAAGGTGAGAATCTCGGATGTACCCTATTTTGACGAATCTTCGTCCAATACACTCTCTTTTTGCGATTTGATTTTTCCAGCCAACGTACCGGTACTATACCGGTATATGCAAACGTCGGTGGTGGCTGTCGACCGAGGCCCATGTCGTTGTTGGGCACACCGCCATGGAGGAAGGGAACCCATAGATTCCTGAATATGCACAGGCGACGATCTGGTGGGGAAAACTGAAAGGCCAGCGGGTGCCTTGGCGCTGCTGTACATCCCACACATTGGTCCATAAGTATATGGGTACCGTGGTGGCTGGTAATGGGTGAAGTGGCATCATGCCTTGATACTGATACGGTGCAGTGTATGTACTGTACTTCGAAGCATGCACCTTTTAACAGAACTGGTGTCAAGTTGACCAAGTGGACACTGCTCGGCACGAGACTTTCCCAACAGCGTATGGATAGGATTTCAGTACAGTATTTATTGTACCGGTACCAGTGGTGGACCTGTATTTATTGTACCAGTACCGCCACTTGTTGGCGGATGAATGGGTTCACGGTTTCCCCAACTCAACTCGCGTTCATTTACAGTCGGGAAAACACCCAGCTGATCCGCGCGAGTGACAAGGCAAGACTGAATGTGTCGCTCGCTCCTTGTGGCTCTTGGCGCGCCAGCGCCATCCACGGACGGCTTGTTTTTTTCGATGTGATTTGTGGTTCTTCATCGACTCAACCGTACAGTATGATTTCTGTAACAAACGTGGAAAGTGGCATCTTTCCCGCAATTTTTGTGGTGCGTTCCACCCCTCAGTTGACTCAAGCTGCTTTTTGTGACTTCCACCTCCATGCAGCGCCGCACTGTGTCAGGTCCACGTCGTCACCGTGGACGCCCCAAAATGTGGAGCTGATCTGTGCAGCACGTCACGTGTGGGTTGTTTTTTCAAATGCACGGATGATTGCCAACACCAGCTTTGATCACATGGGCACCTGGTTGTGCTTGTTTCAACCAACTGCGACGATTGCGACTTTGCATTTGGCACCTAATGTTACTGTGGGCAAGCGTCAGCGATGTCGACCGCACCGACGTCAACGCACGTGGCGAAGACGACGGCGACATTGGCCATACGTGTTCAAAAGCCACACATTTTGGACCGAAATACAGAAAACATTCCTTTATGCCCACAGTGTGCCCCTGTATCCAGTGGGGTCAATTACTATTGGGGAATATATATTAAATAGGTTTACGGTGTTATTATAATACATTTATTGGATGGACCCCCGTATATTCTACATGCACTGAAATACGAAAATAATAATAATTGAATTACTGTACCTAATTCTCTGCCAAAGATTTGTGAGCCACAAATTCAAGAACCCAGAATCCCACTGTGGCGGTCAAACATGATTCTCCGTTGTGCAAGTGGCAATGCGACTCAACGATCAAGGTGAAAAAATCACATGGCAGGTGATTTTCCCAAAATGAGAGATATCGGTACCGGTATCGGAATCGGTACCTGCAGGGAAGTGAAGGGCCTTCCTGTCATATCGTGGATAGGACACGTCCACAGACTGGGCTGGACGAATGGCGCGCGGCTCCAATTCACAGTCAGTCAGTCTCTCTCATTCTTCAATTCACTCGGAGCATTCCACATCCACCAACAAAGCAAACAACATGACCATTTCCGCTCGAGTGCAACAGCAATTCTTCGCTGGTGAGCCAACGCAGCCGACGACAGCGGCGCAGCTGATGCAACAGCAACAACAGAAACATCAGCACCAGCAAAGCGCGCGTGAATTGATCCGTTTGCCACCCACTGTGGTCGTGCAATACAAGTGCAAGGACGCCGCCGGTGCCAAGCAAAAGACCAGTCGTCCGTCCGCGCGGCCCACGAACCGACGCACGAATTTGTGGACGGTGGAAGAACACGAGCGCTTCTTGCAAGGACTGACCATGTTCCCACAAGGTCCGTGGAAAGAAGTCGCGGCGGTCGTGGCCACCAAGTCGGCCCGGCAAACCATGACCCATGCGCAAAAATACCGCCAGAAAATTGAGCGACGAGCCAAAGGACTTCGATGCGGCCGCGGCGCTGCGGCCATTAATAGAGTGGCGAGTCCTCTTGCGATTGAGGCCCACCCAGTCCAGGAGATGATCTCGCTGAAGCAAGAGAACGAGGACAAGGGCATCATTGAGTCTATGGTCGCCACTAGTTCTACAATCAACAGCCCCATTGATACCACAGCCAGTCTATTCGACGAGGTCTTTGATGACTCGTTCTTCTTCTCACAAGGTCTGGATGCGCTCATTGAAGACATGGATATGAACAGCATGCCCTACACTTCGTTTGCATTCGCCTTTTAAGAACTGTACCAACTCTAGACTGTAGTGTATTGTACTACAATACAATAATTTATCAAATTCTTCACGTTGCATTGAGAGCACATGTACCTGTATTTGCATTGGCATTGAATATGGCGCATGACAGTGGAGTACCCGTTGATGCGCGCACACGGCTCCGCCATCGGGCAAGGTCATCGTGCGGATCAGACAAGCCAGTTGAGAGTTGAGAGTTGAGATTTGAGATTTGCGAGAGTGATGGTCTACAAATCTACAACTTCCCAAGAGTGATTGTCCAAAACTCAGCTTTTGGCCATCGTGTTTACGTCTAAACGCGTTAACATCACAGTCCAAATCCAAAACAAGGTGCCTATTTGATTTGAAGAAAGCAAAGGATGCAGTCAAAAACGCGGTATTTGAGAATTGTGGTCCCTGAGATCCAGTTATACAGCACCGTGTCTTGGGGGTGTCAGGAAGATCTCT
>JAADWJ010000614.1:0-14761 GCA_023336165.1 Pythium monospermum | reverse complement strand
GGAATTCGGCAACAAAAAGTGGTGCAATCGACAGCTCTTGCGATTCGCTATAATCCGGTGGAATTTCAGCGAATGAAAATGCAATTTGAAAAAAAAACCGGAAAATCCGTTGGTGTTCATATACCACTGTCGTGGACTGTATTGCGGTGGTGACGCACACGTTGTCCATGTTAAAAATACGGCGCTGTATTCAGGACATTACAGTACATGTACTGGTACAGTGTACCAATATGTTTTTTGAAGCGTCGCTGCTGGCTGACGAAATCGCGATGGTGCAGGCAACATGGCGGCCTCCGCGTACGATTATGATGCGTTTACGGAGGACACTCCATCTGCTCAGTATGCAGCTGAATACTGGGCATTAGACGCGGAGGCACAGGCGATTTGCCTCGAGCTGGCGCCTCAATTCAATGGAGAAAGCGTCGAGTTGGGCGATCTTGATGAGCTTTGTCGCCGCATGAAGCGCGCGTTGCGGGACGACAGCGAGCGCTTGCGGCTCATGGACGAACTGGATCCAGAGAGCGCAATGTGTATCAGCCGCCAAGCATTCACGACGTGGCTGCTGCAAGATATCTATCTGGAAAGACAACTGGAACAAGAGCGCTTGTATGGGAAAGCAGCCCAGCCAACTGTTGCTGCCGTCGCACAGCCGTCATGGGAAGAGATCATTGACGACCAAGGGCAGAAATATTTCTCCAACGTTCATACAGGCGAGACTGTGTGGCAGTTGCCGCACTTTATCTCATGCTTGAGAGCGTATCTGATCCAACTGGACGAAATCCGGATTCTCCAAGCGCCCACGGTGGATGGCATTCCAGAGATCCATGAAAATGTCGATCTCCAGGACGATCTCCAGAAAACTTTCCAGAAATTTGATGACGACCGGTCTGGTGCATTGGATACAAGTGAATTTCAAGATTTTTGTGTCGCCATCGGTTTTTTACTTGGTCCAGATTCCAGTGTGTTACTGGAAACCATCCAGCAAGTGGATCCTGCTGGCACTGGATCGACCATTCGCTGGGACGCGTTGCTCCATTTCTGGATAAACCACTCGCCATTCCAGCGACGCACACGGCTACCACCACCGTTGAACCAGTGGGAACAAATTGAAATTCTGGATTGTCGTCGTAAACCCGTCACATTCCGCCATGTTTCCACGCAGTGTGAACGCTGGTGCCATCCAGAGATGGAGCAGCGCGTGCTGGACACGCTGCTCAAGCTTTTTCCGAGCAGCAAGCTCGAGTGGCCGCAACGGATCGAAATGTTTTATGACTTGCACGTGAAGGCATCTTTATCTTCTCCTTCCTCGGAGCAGCCCAAGGAGAAGAAGAAGCAGGCTGAGCAAGAGAAAGAGACACATCTCTGGACGCTAGCGACATGTCGGAAAGTGTTGGCCCAGCTTGACCACGAATGCACGCGCAAAGATCATGTTCTCGCAGCGATCACGTCGTTGAAACAACGCTATGGCAGTGGTGGTACGAAGAACGAGGCTGGCGCTAGTAGCTGTAGCCTGGATCCAGAGACTGTGGCCAAGTGGATGCTCCACTGTGTTTCTCGTGTGGAAATGAGCGGCTGGGAAGAGCTCGTGGACGAGACCACGGGACAAGTGTACTTTTACCATGAGCTTGATGGGATGACGCAATGGGATCCTCCCCATTTAGAGACCCACATGGCCAAGATGGTGGCCCGCTTCGGTGGCGAAGGCGCTGGCAATAGTGACGACAAGATCAAGCGCATTTTCCACCACTACGACCACGACGAAAGCGGAAGCATCAGCTTTGACGAGTTCAAGCGGCTTTACATCGCACTCATTGGCAAAAAGGAAGCCATCACGGGCCAAGACCCCCTGGAAGATGCCCAAATTAGGCAAGTTTTCAGTGTGTTGGATACCAGTGGCGATGACGAAGAGAGCGAAGACGAGTTTGTCGTGTGGTGGAAGACGAAAATGAACATTGAAAATGACGAAACCGAGCAAGAAAAACATCAGAAACGATCACATGAAAGGCTGCGCACTTGCATGGCGTTCTTGGAGCGCCACGATGCGTTGATCAGTACCAGTACCAGTCGCAGTAGCAGAGCAGACGAAGACCAAGCCAAAGAGGAAGACAACGGCCAGGACCATTGCTTTGGCTCGAATATGCTGGCGCGGCTGGTGGGCGTTCTAGGCAAACACCCTCTCCAAGGGCTCGCGTATCGCAAAGCACTACAGACGCTTGTCCAACGCGATGGCGGCGGCGGTGGGATGGAAATCAAAATTTGTGATTTTTTAAAATGGTATGATGATTTTGAATCAAAAGAACGTGAAAAAGAAGAATTGGAAATGCAAAAAGCACAAGCACTTGCGCTTGTGCACGCCGAAGAACAACAAGCAAAAGAAAAAGCACGTCAACTGAAAATGCTTCGCAAGGGCCAACTGCTCACCAAGGCGATCGCAAGTGATGCAACGGGGCCCGCTGAGCCAGCCGAACTCATTTGGAAACGCCATGTGGAAACGCTTTTCCGGAAATTTGACAAAGACAATTCCGGATATTTGGATCCACATGAATTAAAAGAGTTGACTTTTGCATTGGGCCATGAAATGAGCCAATTCCAAGTCACCCAAATGATGAAAGTGATGGATTCCAGTGGCGATGACCGTGTGAGTCTGGATGAATTCCTGACTTTCTGGACGGCTTTCCAAAGACGCAAACGCGCAGCCGCGGAAGCCAAATCCAGCAGCACCAGCAAGAAAAAACAAATTGCTGGATCTCTGGACTCAGAATCCAGCAACAACAAGAAAAAGAAAAATATCCAGGACCCACAACATCGTCGCGAAGGCATTTCGATGGTCAATGCCACAGCGTCTTTATCGGTCAGTTTGGAACTTGCCAAGGACCATGCGCTGACGGTATCGATGGGCGACATGACCACTGCATTAGGTGATTTCAAAGACGCCCTGGTGGACGGATCCAGAAAAAAACAGATGATGAAACTGAAATTGGAACAGGACAAAAAGCAACTGGAAGAATGGAAAAAATCCAGAGTTTTCATTCCGACCAAGAAACGCAAATACGCAAATCTGGATGTGACCTGGATCGAACCAGAGGTCGTGCGGTGTGTCGTGGATATGATCCACTGGATCAAAATCCAGACAAAGCCGCTGCCACGCCAAGATGCGGCTTGTGCCATCCAGAGACTCATGCGTGGCGTGGTCACTCGCATGCGTGTGTTCCAGATGATCCAAAAGCGGTTTAAAGTATTTGTGGACCTGGACACTTCGTTTTATTACTATGTGGACACGGAAGCTGCTGCCACGAAGTGCGGCCACCACCATCCAGTCGTGTGGCTCCACCGGCCAGTATTCAAGACACTCACGTCTTCCGTCGCGCCCTGGGAACGCCAGGATTGCCAGAATAAAGTCGAGTTGCTACGCTTTGACCACAAAATGATCGAGATGCAGGCCAAGAAACGATACTATGATGCCATTCAGCAACAAGAACAACAATCCAGTGCCACCACCGTCCAGGAAGCCATATCTATACCAATGCGTCCACTACTTCTGGATGTGCCATCCAGTTTCGTCATGTACAAGATCATCGACAGCGTGCGACTGCGGCTCTTGGGAAGTCTCTGGACGGCACTTCGTGGCAAATCGTTTGTGCTTGTGCGGCTCATGGCACAGCGCCACCCGCGGCAGCTCACGAATCGCAGTGACAGCGACGCCGCCATGCCATTGCCTCTCCACTACGTCGTCCAGCACCATCGCAACGTGCCATTCCAAGTCATCCACGACATTTTTTCTGGATTTCCAGAGGCCGTGCGAGCCAAAGACGGCTACGGCCGTACGCCCCTGCATCTTGCACTACGAGAACGAGCGCCACGGCAAATTCTGTCACTTTTATTGTCCCAAAAAAGCAAATTGGTGGAAATGGCGACAAGAACAAGCAAGCGCCACTGTGTGTGGCAAATGCAAAATTCCACAGGCGAGACGCCACTGCATGTCGCGCTACGGTACCATGTGCCACTGGAAATACTGCGCTGGCTTTGCACACATCCTAGTCTTCCCAGGGAGCTAGAAATCTGGAAAATCCGCAATTCCCATAGCCAAGCGCTTTTGCATTTGGTGGTTGGGTCGCTTTTTGAAAGTGGTGGTGATGGTGGTGCTGGCTACTGGCGGTCAGTTTTGTATATTTTGATGCGCACATGGCCCAGCCAAAAGCTGTGTCAATATCCAAATAAGAAAGGTGATTTGCCTCTCCATCTCGCGATCGAATGGTACGCGACCGTTACCAGTCAGCGCACAATGGACCACAGCCACAGCAGCCACAGCAGCCACAGCAGCAGCAGTACCAGCGACCCAGTAGCAGCAGGAACACAAGACACCGAGGATACTGCGTGGCTGTGGCTGCTAGATTTGCTTGTGTCTCAGTATCCAGAGGCGTTGCTTGTGCGTCGCAAGCACAATTCACTATTGCCCATCCATTTATTAATTTGTGCACAGCAAATCCCAGAAAAACTCGTGCTGCAGATTTTCCACAAGACGCTCGAGGTTTTTGATCTGCAAAATATCCAGAAGATGACAACCCAAGAAAGAGAGAAACAACTCATGGAGTTGTGTACGCTACGTGAGACAAACACGACGCTTCTCCACTACGCGCTGCTACATCGTGGTGCATCCGCCGAGAACTTGCTGAATGAACTGCTGGTGCAAATGCCCAGTGCCTGTCACGTGAAACAACTTTTAACAGGCGACTTGCCACTGCATCTCGCGGTATACCATGGCGCGTCACGAGAGATTCTGACCCAACTGTGTACACTTTATGGCCGTGGCTGCCAAGAACGCAATGCCAAACAGCAACTGCCACTGCATCTGGCGGCTCTGAGCCCACTCGCGACAGAGGAGACGGTCAAAATCTTACTTTTCCACTGTCCGTTTGTATTATCCGACCCACAAGAACGCAAAGGACTCAAAGCGCTTGTGGTGGCGTGTACAATGAAAAATCCAAATGCCAACGTGATTCGGGCATTTCTGGACCACACACCACCACAACTACTCACTGCAAATGCATCAAAACACCATGTGACGCCATTGTATGCAATTTCCATGCGTAAATGTGATTTAAATGTGGACAAAAACGGTATTTTAGATGATTTTATTGCGAAATTTGAAAAAATTGATAATGAAGAGTTGTATTTTGTGGAAATGGCCAAGGCCAAACATCGTAAACATCACCATTGCCCATCGTCAAAATGGACATTTCCTAAAATTTTGGATTTAATTGAGAAAAATCCGATACATGAAGCCATCTTGCAACGTGCGTTCTTGGCGATGAATGAGAAATTAGCAGAAATGCAAAAACAAGAGCAAGGACAAAGCCCCACGCAGGAGAATGATGGTCGTGACCATGACCACCATAGTATCATGGAGAAAGTGACGCTGAACGCCGAGTGGCTGGTGGTGCGCCGTGTCCACGAAGTCATGTACGCGATGCCGCAAAACGCACGCCTTCAGCTGCTCGGACAAGCGATTTTGAAGAAATTGTTGCCCTCGGCGTACGCGAAAGAAACGTACAAGGCGCGGATTGATCCGTATTTTAACTTGGCCTAATACATAGTGACGACCACTGTCTTAGTAGTACTCCGGAGTGTATTGTAATACTGCTCCCCATTTTACACGCGGCGGTGGTCCCCACTGGCCAGCGCACACTTGGACACCAAGCGGAGACGCATCGTCAGCGACTCGACCGCCAGTTTCTGGGGCACCGGACCAGACGCGGCCGCCGACGCTGCATGTCCGCCACCGGCTCCACCACCACCACCACCGCTTGTTGACGCATCAGGCTTGAGGGGAAAAGAAAGAAGTAGAATGCGGTTGTTTTATGCACAATAAGACGAGTGCATTTTCCATTTTTAAGCACATATGTTTCACATATTACACATATAGACATGTTTTGGTCACAAGAACGACAAGAAAAAATCGACAAGGCATCGTCGTGGTGGCCAATCCAAGAACGCGCTACATGTAGACTTACAGCCGCACTCATGCGCCAACGCATCTCACCAGCGGCGCAATGCTTAGCGGACGAGGCGACGCGTGACCAGCGCGGGGCCCCGTGTCTGTTCCGGAGAGTAAAGTTTGCATTCGCTTCTGTTTTCCAAGCGAATGTGAAATTCGTTGGTGTGTTTGGGTGGCCGCGCGTGGATCTGCAAGGTCCACACAGAGCCCGACTGGTGTTTTGTTGTTTTGTTGGGCAGCGGCCACAGTGGACTGCCTCGGTGTGGATATCTCACCATTTTGTGCCGTCCGAAGGAGAGCCACGGACTGCCGTCCAGAACAGTACTGTACCATTCCCTGCCCAGATCGACGTTGTCCAGTTGTCCAGCACCGTCCAGCGCGCACAGTGGGCCTTGAAATGCAGCTGGTCGTGTTGTCGTGAAGAACAAAATGAGTTGGAGCCACTTTATGGCTTCACCTTGAAGTGCCGAGGTACAGTCCACGGTCCAGTTCACTTTCTCTTGGCCACCATGAGAAAAAATGCCAACAGAGCGAAAGAGCGAAACGAAAAAACCAGAGCAAGTTGAAGGAGGAGGAGATGCGCTGCTGTTACAGTATCTCTGGACCCTTCTCCTTCAGTTTCTCCGTGTTATGGTTCCAAAGTCTATTCTATCGCGATGCAACGACCGTCCGCGTCCGCTGGGACGTCTCTATGGAGGTTGAACTTGGCTTGATTACTTCATGGCCTGACTTGAAGAACTTTGATGCGCTCTCGCACAGTAGTACAACGGACCAAGACACTATCGGATGAAACTGGCCACGAGGAGCGCAGTGCTGCTGTACCTACAGTGTACTGTCCAGATCATCGTAAACTGGATACATATGCGCCGCATCATCACCGGGTCACGCTGGACTTTTTTTTTTTTCGAGCCATTGGCTGTGTTGAACGGAGTCGTATTACTGAGAAGGATGGTTCAAGAAACGACACACAAGTTGCGTGGGCTCCACGCGAAACAGAGTGGCAAGACAACTGGATGCTGCTCTTTTGTGGTCAGGCGCGTCGCGAAAGGAGTTTACAACCGCCGCCCCCGAAGAACCATTACTCTCGCCGCCTGACTTGGCTTTCTATCTATCCTCTGGATGGAAAATCCAAGTCAGGCAACTGGGAGGTCGTGTTCATACGGTATGGTGGCTACACCTTTGTTCGATGCTCGATCCTGTCCATCTCCAGATCGTAGCGTCGCGATCCGCTTGTTGAAAAAAAATATACCAATTTCTATCAGAGGTTGGCTGCTTCGACGGGTGGTTCTGTGTGAAGAAGGAACGAAGAGCTTTGGGAATCTTTGGACAGAACAATAACAAGCCCCTCTATTTTTTCCCAAGACTGGACTGGGTACAGTCAACAGCCGAAGGGATTCCAAGAGCGAAAGGGGGCGACTTGTATCGGGGGTGAAGCAGCCCAGCAAACTCATATACTTGTTCGATGGATGGGGGCACTCGGTAGTAGTACCAACGCGACATCCACACACACATACACCGCATTGCACACTCGCTCCGTGTGTCGTTCTACGTTGAGCCTGGATCTCCACCTCCAGCCACCAGTGTAAACTTGTTCAGCGTGGTGGCCAGTGTGTCCTCCAGGCACCACCATTGTTTCTCTCGTCCACTCCTCCCACTCCTCCCACTCTCTCCGTTCCGCTCACTTCCCAATTGGATCTGCCTCCTCCACTGCTACTACTACCACTCCAAGTACCATCCAATCCAATCCGCCTCATGATGTTCCCGCCATGTCGTATCCCGAAGAACATTCCGCATCTGATCATGGCGCCATCCCCTTTTGTCGGTGCCTTTGACTTTGTGCTGCCAGCACCAACGCCAGGCTTTGATGCGGTCATGACCACCATGCAGGCGCTGGATATGGACGCCTACCACACGGCCTACAATGGCAAGTTACTGGTCTTCCCATCGGATGACCAGTCGTGGACCGCCGCGGAAGAAATGGACCACGTGCTCTGGCTCAAGAACATGCAGTTTGACACTTTGACTGCGACCACGACCTACGCTGCCCATCCTCCTCCATCGTCGGCGTCGGCGCCAGGCAACAACCACGGACGGAATCCTCTTCTGGCCACCGCCGCTTCTGCCGCCCCGCGCCGCTTCCGCTCGCCTCAAGAACTGGCCAAGCGCGGCGCCCACCGCCGGTCGCTTCAGCAAGGGTACGAGAAGGCCTACAGGCAGAGGAAACGGCAAAGCCGCGAGCAGCTGCGCGAAGAATGGCTCGTGCTCGAAAACGAGCTGAAACAAGCGCTTCGCACCGCGCAAAACAACACGGTCGTCTCGCGCTGCCAAGGGGCCACTATTGATACTTCTTCCAGTTCTGTGGAACAACAACTCACAGAGCTACGGGACGAAGAGCGCGCTCTGGACACGGAGCAGTTTGTGCTCCAGTGCATGCTGGACAGCGAAGAACGGCTCAAAGATGCGCGCGAGTATTTTACCCAACCCCTTTTACGTGAAAAAGTCAATGCACTGACATCGTCGCCAAGTATGTTTCTGCAATTTGAGTTTGAATGGTAAGATTTTTTGTATTTTAGTTTTTTTTGTTTATGCTTCTTTTAGGCGTTAGTTACAAAATTCATGGTTGTATTGTGTGAAGTAAAAAATGACGATAAATAGATTTTTCTGTCCGAAATAGCCTCTCTTTTTTTTTCTTTCCTCACACGGTCTTTTTGCTTTCTTCTTGTTCTTCCACGAGACAATTCCTAAATCCTTCTTCCAGTTTTGGTTTGTTTAACTTTTTGCCAATGACCACAATGCGGCAATTTGGGGTTTCACTCGGTTTCCATGGCGTCGAAGGTGCGATCGTGTAGGTATCCAATACACACTGCAAGATACAACGGCGAGTGGAATTGGACAACGCGACCACGCCTTTGATCCGCAAGATGTGGGCGCGCGCATACTCAGCGGTGACTTCATTTAGCCTGTTATTTATTTATTTTTCCAGCAAGAAAAAAATATAAATATAAATATTTCAGTTAAAAAAAAGATAAAACACAAAATTGTACGTACCATTCGGTGAGCTTGGCGATATCCACGGCCGCGTCCACTTGCAAGTACATTGTATGGATATCTTTTGTATGGTGGCCGCCGCCCTCGTGGCTGTTTTGTGCTGAGCCATTGGTGGTTGTAAATTTCACCGCGTCAAAGGTATCAATACCGACGATTTGCGTTAAATCCAATTGTGCATTGACACATTCGTGGATGATGGCGCCGTCATTCACGGTTGTAATCGCCTGCCGCACACGCGCTAGCTGTTCTTTGTCCGGTACCAAGTCGACTTTGTTCATCGCGACGACATCGGCGTACACAAGTTGGCGTTGTAATTCCACGGGTAACTCAAAAATACCACTTTGTGGGTTGTAAAACGTTTGAATCGCTTTTGTATCGACCATCGTGACAATCGCATCGAGTCGAAACCGGGAGGCACGAAGTTGTAAAAACGTTTCAATGATTGGCCCCGGGTCCGCGATGCCTGTGGACTCCACCAGTAAATAATCAAATCCTTGTTCATTCACGATGCGCAACAAATAATCCAAGATCCGTTCTAATTCGCTTTTCGAGCCTTTGCCCACACGCGCGGTGCAGCACATACAGCCATTTTGCAGTGTATAAATGCCTTCTTTGGCCAATTCGTCGTCGGTTTTACCCGGTTCCAGCAGCAAGGTGTGGTCAATACTGATCGTACCGACTTCGTTCTCCAAGACCATGATCTTGTATGGCAATTGCGGCGTGTGGAGGATGCGATTTAGGAGCGTGGTCTTGCCAGCGCCTAAGAAGCCCGTGAGGATGGTCACCGGTACGGGCTTGAGCTTCTCGTCGCTGGAAGTGGCCACTGCGGTTGTCGTCGCCAGCGCTGCTGTTTTGGCGCGGATCCGCTGGTCGCGGCGGATTTGGAGACAAAACGCGATCGCATTGGCGATCAAGAGCGACAACACGAGAAGCACGAGGAGGAACCCACACAACCGCCAGAGCGTGAGCCCGGCGATTGATTCCCAGACTTCTCCGTCTGGGGTTCGAGTGGTGGACATCGTTGGCGTGGAGGCAGTGGCAGCGGTCGCCATACAGGAGGAGGTGTGCGGTGTGCGGTGGCGCGTGTGCTTGTTGATTTTTGTTTCGTTTGCATCTCACAGTTGAGCCGAAAACATGGAGCTCATCATTAGGTACGATTCTAAAGTACGCATTAAGTTCGGATACATTGGATTGCACAGCATCTGATATATTTTCACACGTCACAAATTTCTACACAAAAGTCCATCTCTGTCACACTGTGAAGGCAAAGGTCGAGTCGGCGATGGTGGTCAAGAGAAAATCGAGGTCTTCGCCATGGAGAGGCACTGGGTGCGCGTACGGCTCGAGAGATTGTGATGCGAAATCCAAGAAAGCAGGCAGATTGAGCGGTTGGTCCCGGGCGACACCAGATGAAGCGGACAGGATGCTGTTGCTGTGGTTGTGGTTGTAGAGGTTGATAGACGGCATCTGCACGACCGTCGCCGCCTCCACGGATGTTGGACTTGTACCAAGGATGACACGTCGCCTCTTGAAGTTGGATACGACTTTGGATGGGTGGAACGCGGGCATGCCCAGGAGCACATGCAGTTGCTGTGGCTGCAAAATGCGCTTGCGGGTGGCCTTCTCGGCTTGGCGTTGGGTGCGGCGTTTCAATTCGCATCTCCGTTGGTTGCGGTTGGCCATATCGCGATGAAACTCGCAAAAGCTGTGCAAGTCACCGGTCTTTTTTAGAGCGCGTGGCAATGCGCAGGGCTTGCTGGAGTACTTGCACGTGCTGCCGCTGGCATTGATAATACTATCGATTTGTTGGGGTTCGTCTTGTTTTCGGCTGCTGGGTGTGGTGGTGGAGATAGCATCGTCGGTCTCGGGCACGGCAATAGCCGTTGTGGTTGTAGACGAAGTGTTCATGTTTTGGAGGTTGTGACTCTGGCTGTCAAATTGGAAATGAGATGCTGAATCCGTTTCGCGATTGGCACACTCCTCTTCTATTCAGCGCGCTCTACTGCATTTCTTTTCTCACAATCCTTCCTTTCATTCGAGGCTTGTGGCTTGCTGCTACAGTATTACGGTCCCGGTCCCGGTACACAGTGGATTCATGTGGACAACGTCATGGCGTAACGGTCTCCGAAATTTTGAGGTGCAAGAGACGTGGCGCTGGCGCGGACATGTTATACCACGTCATCACTCGCTCCCATGTTTGCAAGTCCTGGGCCTTTTTCGAGTCGTGTCGAGATCAACTGCAGTGAATTGCCCACTGGATTGACGAGACAGATCCATTTGGCCACGTTGCTCGGAGTGCGCAATTTTCCAAGGCACGTAAGGCTTAGTCGTACAGTACTGGTCCCCGAAAAGAGTCACACGGCTCGCATGAGTGTGGCCGATCCCGTACCGTACGACTTTCACAACCTAGTGTATCCACACGGGTGAGTCAGTCATCGGATCCCAAAAAAAAATCTCTCGCTGTGGAAGTGTCAAGTGTGGAAAAGACGAAAACAACGCCAAACAAAAGAAATAATCAAAGCAAAACAGATCAGCTAGAATTCATTGAGACAGCCAAATGATATCGGATACTGGACGCGCAATTTTAGATCGAAGAAGTAGTATTCAACCACGTTGCACTACTGTACTTCACTCCAGTAGCCAGGAGGTGGTCTCATTTGAGGGCGTGAATTGAGTGCTATAACGACCAAACCGCTCCACAAAGTAGGATTTGCTGGGCGACATGAACAGTATTAGTGCAAGCTTGCCAGGTTCTGGCCCATTCTGGTGCATGTGTGCACTCCAGCATCGTGGAGTCGAATGTGCATCTCCTTGGCAGAAATTGTGGGTGAATTGTGCCAGGTCAATAATCCAACGATCACCAAACTGATCTTTCAATGAATTTGTTGGACAGACGACCGGATTTGCCAGGCCCATCCGCCTCAAGTCAAATTGCGCCATCATCAGCCAGCAAAACACGCCAGGTGGCCAAGGCCAAGGCCAAGTGGGTGGCTCCCATTTCAGTACAGGTACACTGTACCAGTTCTATGGTATCCAATGTCGGTACTATCTTTTACAGGTCCTAGAGCACCCGAAATAACCTGTCACTGGGGAATTGGGGCGACCACAAATTTGATTTTGGAGGGAAGATCAATCATGAATTTGTGGCGGAAATGCGCCTGGTACTGATATACAGGCGTGGGCCATTTTGGATTTCGCTGTCTCTCGACAAACGTGGTTCGGGTTGGCTCTGTGGCTCGTAGCCCCTTCAACATCCACATCAAACGCGTGATGTTGAAGTTGTCATCACTACCGGTTAATGGTACCGGTACGATAATCGTACGACTGGATGGTCGACCTGTGGACTCTGGACGGTCAACGGGCGTCGTCATAGTTGACGGGCTCGCAGTGTGGTGATGTGTCCTGTATCCGCAAAGTGTAATACCAGTAGTTGAAAGCCCTTTGCTGAGCGCGGACAGGGTACAATAGCGGAAACGACCCAAGACGCGCCACCACCTTGCTCGTGATCATCAGCGTCCGCCTCGTCTCGGACGGTCCGAGCCACTGGAGCTGGTGGGGTGGCAAACTATAGGTACCGTGGGGGGGGGATGAACCGTGTGGTCGTTGCTGTCTCTGATGTATTGCAACTGAAGCGCTTGGCTCCACACGCTTGGTCTTCCAGTTTGCGCCGCCTTTCGAGCTGCTGCCGATTACGATTGGCTTGCACTCAGTGCTTTTTTTTTTTCGTCACAGTAGCGACGCTATCCAGGTTTCCAGTGTTCTTTTCGACACGAAGCATCAACGTACTTGCATTCCGACACAGTCTGTTACAGTATATTCTCACACACGACGCCACTCATTTCTACACTATTTACGCCACACTCTGTCACACTGTGAAGGCAAAGGTCGAGTCGACGACAGCGGTGAAAAGAAAATCGAGGTCTTCTCCATCGAGAGCCACTGGATGCGCGAACGGCTCCAAAGATTGTGACGGGAACTCCAGAGATGGGAGATTCAGGAAAGCAGGCAAGTGGAGCGGTTCGTCCCGAGCAAAGCTGGAGTGAGAGGAGCTGTCATTGTAGAGGTTGATAGACGGCAGCCGCACGACCGCCGCTGCCGCCTCCACGGACGTTGGACTCGCCCCAACGACGACTCGTCGCCTCTTTAAGTTGGATACGACTCTGGAAGGGTGGAACGCCGGCATGCCCAGGAGCACATGCAGTTGCTGTGGCTGCAAAATGCGCTTGCGGGTGGCCTTCTCGGCTTGGCGTTGGGTGCGCCGTTTCAATTCGCATCGCCGTTGGTTGCGGTTGGCCATATCGCGATGGAACTCGCAAAAGCTGTGCAAGTCACCGGTCTTTTTTAGAGCGCGTGGCAATGCACAGGGCTTGCTGGAGTACTTGCACGTGCTGCCGCTGGCATTGATAATACTATCGATTTGTTGGGGTTCGTCTTCTTTTCGGCTGCTGGGTGTGGTGGAAGAGACTTTCAACCCAAGAGCACCGTCGATTTCGGACATGGCCACAGTGGTGGTGGTGGTAGACGAAGTGTTCATGGTTGGAGTACAGTGTACTGTGACTTTGGCTGTCAAATTGGAAATGAGATGAAGAATCCTTTGTTCGCACTTGGCACACACTCGTCTATTCAGCGCGCTCCTTTGTTTCTTCCTTTAGCGTTGATATGCTGAGCCTCACGTGCGCGTACCGGTCCGGTACCTCTGAAATCAGGAGATGGCACGGATAGTACTATCCAAAAAGGAAGCAGCCGAGCTCGTTACAGGACGGTACCCAGTGGATTCATCCGTGGACACTCAGCCACACCGCGTCGACAGTCAACAGGCGTCACGTTTCTTTTAAAATTTTGGAGTGTGACAACATGTTTACCGTGCCCGTATCCAGTGCCCCATCCATCGCACTGGAATGACGACGAAAATCTTTTGACATGCTGGATATGCTGGATTGACCGGACTGGACACGTTTGCTCGGAGTGCGCAATTTTCCAAGAGATGGGACGAGTCACACGCCTCTATAAGACCCGGAACTGGATACACTGGATATTCGCCAAGGCACGGGTCGGTCAGTCATCGGATCCAAAATAAATCTCTCGTGTCGAGCAGACGAAACTTTTATTCAAAGTGCTGCCGATCACCATGTGGCATGTTATTATGGGTTGCGCCTTTTGCTGATCGGACAGCGGAAGGTCCGTGTCCCTGCCTGCCTGGATTGTGTGAAAGAGAATATCGACCGCTGTTGAGACGGTTGCAGGAAATTCTGTACCGTACTATTATACATGCAGGGAGTATTAATATGAATACTGCACCGACTTTCTTCTGTGCGGATATTGTGGAGTGCTGGTACCGGTACAGTAACTTATAAAAAAATACCTGTAAATTGCGCCATCATCAGCCAGCAAATGTACACGAAGGAATTTGCGCCATCAACACAACCAGCAAATTGCTTCGTGTACATTTGCTGGTTGTGTTGATGGCGCAATTTGTCTTTGAGGAGAATGTGCCATGATGATGATACTTGGTCAAAACGTGCCGTGTACTGTAGCAAATCCACTGACAGAAAAGATCAACTTGGATTGTTTTGGTTTGGCCTTTTCAGCAACAATCCACTCGCGTTTTCCTGGCGTGGCATCATACTGTTCGACCCGATCACGCGAGAACCCAAGTTTAGTAAAATTGTCACTTGTGCTGTCCTGACGACGTGAGCCATTTTTTTTTTTTTTTTTTTT
>JAADWJ010000613.1:0-14765 GCA_023336165.1 Pythium monospermum | reverse complement strand
CTGATTTTTGCAAATCGCCACAGTAAATGTTGACCGAGATCTCGCCGCGCTGGATCACTTCAATCGGGATCGGCGTCAACGCGCCATCGCCACCGCCACGAAGGCGCTCTTGCTCCCATACGAGCACGCGCCTTCTTGCCACGTCAACGTATCTGGATCGTACATACCCGGGTTCTCGGCAAGCGTGGCACGAGCAGCTTCCAGCGATTCTTCGCAGCTCGGATCCCACGTGGCGCCACGTGTGGCCAACGCGTACGTCATACTCGCTCTCGCAAAGGCGCCCATACCACTGCACAATTCATCAAACACCGTCGCTTGCAACGGCGTCTGACCAAACTGCATACAAAAATCAAGTCAATTTCAAGAAAGGACAGACATCGTGAGGATAAACAACAAAGACCTTGTTTTTGAGCTGCACGTCGGCTCCTGTATCAAGTAGGATCTTGGTCAGTGGGATATTTAGCCGTTGCGCAGCGATATGAAGCGGACACATGCCATCCTGGAAGTCCGAATTAGTACATGACTAGACAAGTCACTGTACAGCAGAAAGAGAGATGCCAAATAAACAGAAACAGTACCGCATCTTCCAATCGCATCGAGTCTTTGGCGCCACTGTCCAGTAAAAATTGAATCGTCTCGTTCAACTTTTCTCCCATGCCGCAAATGTGATGTAATAGTGTTTTCCCGTCCTAATAAAGCAAAAAGAAAATGATTAACCGGTTTTAGGGGAAATATTTTTGTAAAACGACGTTTTTTAGGTTTTACGATTTGTACGTACCTTTCCGACTGCGTTGACATCGGCGCCTTTGCTCACAAGGCAACGGACCATTTGGTCAATCGCCGCGGGCTTGGCCGTCGCCATCACACCATGTAAAGGAGCTTCTCGTTTCTACAGTACAGACACAGCCATGAACAAATAAAAATAAAATAGATTTAAAGCTGTTTTCACGTATTTTTTGTTTACCTTGTCGGTGAGATTGACATCGGCTCCTTTCGCCACGAGACACTTGAGCAGTTCCAAATCTCCGTATTCGACCGCGACGTGGAGCGGCGATCGTCCATTCTAATGGTCATGTATAACGTATCCATTGGTTAAGGACCGAGATATAATCAACCTAAAATTCACAAAAACAATAAATAAAAAAAACACCCGCCACGTTTACCTCATCGACGGCGTTGACAGCACTGCCGACACGAAGCAAATACTCCACTTCTTGGGTCGACTCGCGTGCCACTGCGATATGAAGTGGTGATTCCCCGTCCTGTATACAATATTAATACAAAATAAAATAAAAAAAAACACACACAAACAATAAACGCATTTTTAGGGGGTTCACATACGTTGGTGCGTGCATTGACATTGGCTCCGTGCTGGACGAGGTACTCCAGCATTGGTATGTCGGCGAATCGGGCGGCATCGAATAAAGGAGAATTTCCCACCCCATTCACGGCATTCACGTCTGCTCCGGCCTCCACCAAAACCTCGACCTACTCCATATCTTGCTTCCGAGCGGCGATCATGAGCAGTGTCGTTCCGTCCTATCCGAATCAAGATTTTGCATTTTAAAATATTAGTTCGAAAATATTTTTTTAAATAAAAACCGCCTGTTCACACGGTATATCAGAGTGTACAATACCTTTGTGGTCGCATTCGCATCTGCTCCTTTCCGTATAAGTAGTTGCGATATTTCTGTTTGGAAGGCGTCAACCGCACAGTACAGCGGAGATCGCCCTTCCTAGAAAAACAACAAATATATCAAAAACAAATCCATAAAATGTCAAAAAATAAGATTCCTAAATCCCATAATAGGATCATTATCGTCATCGTCAGTATTGTCCCTTATCCAGCGCATTCACGTCTGCCCCATTGGCCAGCAAAAACTCGATCACATCCACCAACTCGCCGTTGCCAACGGCCACATGGAGTGGCGTCTGCTCGTCCTATTTAATAATCCATTTGGTCCGAAACATAAATATTAGTAAATATTCAACAAAAAAAACGTTTTGCCCAGGCTTAGAAATTATAAAACAGTAGTTTTACCTCATCGCATGCGTTCATGTTGACGCCCTTGCCCACGAGATACGCCATCACCTCAAGCGGCGCGCCTTGGGCTGCTGCCACGTGGAGTAACGTTCTCTTGTGCTGGTCACAGAAAATATAAAGTATTACTACCAGGCCGAATATTTTTCTTTTTGTGTACTACTCACTTTATTGGCAATTTTCACATCCAGTCCTTTGCCAATGAGAGAATCCAGGATGTCGATGTCGCCTCTTTCCACCGCTGGATAAAGCACCGAGTTTCCATTCTGTTTTTTGTGATTTAAAGCAGGAAAATGGGCAGGCCAGCCGAGTGTGAACGTGTAGCTCTTCGCACGGTATCTTTCTTACCTCGTCCAGTTTTGTGACATCCAGACTTGTGGATTCCAAGAACTCAATCATCGCTGGGCTCGCGTACGCGACCGCACACTGGCTCACCGTTTTGCCCATCTAATAGTAATACCCACCAAAGAAAAACAAAGAATGAGCCACACACAGACACACCCTCTTTGTGTTGTTGTGGTGGGCCCTAAAAGGCATACGTACATGATCCATAATAGGGAGATCGGCACCGCTTGGGACGAGGCTTTTGGCGACCTCCAACACATCGTTGATGACCGCTACAAACAATGGCGTTCGTCCAAACTGTTTCGCACAACATGCCACTCATCTCCATGAGATACGGTGGCAGTAGTAGCCTCATACTACGTAGCACGATAGCACAATACCGCATTCGTGACGTTCAGGTCGGCGCCCATGGAAGCGAGGTACTCGATCAGACCCGTTCGGCCGCTAGTAGCGGCGGTCGTTCCAGCAGATCGACGGGCACAAAAGACTCAGATTGGGTTTGGATCGAGGGCTGAGCGGGCCACCGTGACTCGTTCGCACCTCATCCACAGCGTTGACATCCGCGCCATAGTCAACGAGACATGCGACCACGGCGACACTCGCGGACGCCTCAGCAAAGTGGAGCAACGTTCTCTCAATCTGACAGCAGCCGTCAGGAATCGGCAATTAGTATACAAAAACAGGACGCGGGCAAAAAGAAACTCACCGAGTCGATTTCGGTTGCGTCGGCTCCGCCATCCAGAAGATACGCCACCGTATCCGCCTTGTCCACTTCGATGGCGACGCGAAGCAGCGACCAGCCACGCTGAAATTTGAATAGATGCCACTGCGTGAGCTTGTCTCCTGTTTCCTTATGCGAGAATCTGTACTCTCTCACTCACCTCATCCGTCGCCCCAACGTCAGCGCCGCCTCGATCCACAAGACATCGCACCACATCCAAGCTGCTGGTCTCCACTGCAAGATGGAGAGCGGTGCGACCACTCTATTGTGGAAAACACA
The DNA here is from genome assembly GCA_023336165.1 of Pythium monospermum. NCBI lineage: Eukaryota > Oomycota > Peronosporomycetes > Pythiales > Pythiaceae > Pythium > Pythium monospermum. Next base: position 11,379 of record JAADWJ010000613.1, on the reverse strand, counting down.
CCCACAACAGCAGCAGTTTGAAGCGTGACCCCTTCAGACTCCTCAGAAAAGAGTGGAGCACACGTACTCGGTTCGAGGCCGCGATGGCGACATCCTTCTCAATGAGATACTTGATCGCATTGAGACATCCGCCCAGAGTCGCAATATGCAGCAACGTGTTCCCCCACTATAACATCATGACGCATCTCTCAGTACTAGCTAAGAAACCAGCCACAACAGCAGGAACAATGGATTCTACCTTGTCCACAACAGCCACGTCGGCGCCGTGTTCGACCAGCGCATCCATGATGCCCACATGGTCATTTTTGACAGCGATTTGAAGCAGCGAATCCCCCGCTTCGTCCACCACGTTCACATCCGATTTGCTCGCTGCAAGAAGCTTCTGCACGTCGTTGAGCGCATTGTCTTTGCATGCGTCCTGCAGCGACGCGTACATCGCCGTGGTCGCTTGCGTCATGTTCGTTTTTGTTCCACGGCAATCCTCTGATTGACAAGTGAACCCAAGAGCGCCATCTCATCTCTTCAAGGACCCCAGGGTCCGAATATTCCGAGTCACGAGAATGTGGGGGCCCAGTTAGGTTCGCATTATGATAATACTTAACGCCCTATATGAACCTAGTGGAAAGCAGAAAAATGCGAACCTAAACGAATTGTTTGTGAGTGACACGTTTTTCTCCAGCCTGTTGTTTCGCTTGGAAGGGACAAACCGAACCGACCACCACCTGCAGCTTCGACATCTCTGCGTGCATCGACGTTTCGCCGCTTTCTTTCGCGTCTACGTGGATTTCTGTCTTCGTCATTGTGTCACTCGCTTCTCTCGCTATCGATCGGTGCCCCAACTCGCGATTGTAACGCCGTCCACGCCGAGTAAATCATGGCCACTGTCTCGTCATCGGAATCCATCGAAGCGACCGTATTAGCGGCGCTTGAAGTGCTCTATCGGCAGCATCTCGAACCGGACCAAGTGCAAGCCGCCGATGCGTACTTACGCGCCTTCCAAGTCACTCCAGACTCATTCACAGTCGCGGTCGCACTGCTGGATCGTTTTTTATTACAAGCGCAACAGCACCCGGACCAACTCGCGAAGGCGATTCCTGTGCTTTTCTTTGCATCACAAACGCTGGCGAACAAGCTGAGACGCCAACACGCCTTACCACAGGATGCGCAGTGGTCATTTGGCGCTTGGAGCCAGAAGATCATCCAGTGGCTCGCTGGGATCCCCGCGACCATGCCCAAGATGGTGCCCACACAGCTCATCCTCGCGTTGATGGCCTGTATGCCACGCATTTCAAGCGCAGAGGTTGCGGCAGCGCATCAACCGCTCCAGGAGCAAGCCGTTTTCAATCACGTGTCGACCAAGGAGAGCTCGATTGGGTACGTGTTGACGTTATTGTCCTCCGCGGGTGTTTCCTCAATGATGTTGGCCGAGGTGCTCGTGGTCATGGCCGAAGAACTGAGTGATATCCAAGAGCGTGGTGTGCGGGAACAGATGCGCCAGGAGCTAGATGATTGGGCGGGGTCCGTATTGGACCATTTATTGCCACAGCTCATGCAGGACGCGACGGTCCAGTCGAATGCGTCCACACAGGAGCTTGTACTGCAGGCCACACGCGCATGGATCCGGTACGCGCACGTGAGCTCTTCCGTGGTCGCAAACAACGCGCTCATGCAGTCATTGCTGGCGTTTCTTCGCCATGACGAGCTGTTTGATGTGTCGGTGGATCTGGTCGTGGAGCTTGTGCGTTGCTACACGGATTTGCGTCGTGATTTGCCGCTCATCCAGTGGCTCGTGCCACAACTCATGCAACTCAAAGGCGACTTTGCGCAAGCCGCGCGCGACGAAGACACGGACAAATGCCTTGGCTTGTGCCGCATTTTCACGGAACTCGGCGAGTCGTACATGGATCTGCTCATGGGGGACCACCAGATGGGGCAGACCATGATCGTCGACTTGCTTCTGGACTGTATGAGCTACCCGGAGGCGGAGATCGCCGATATCACGACGTCTTTTTGGTTCAGCTTCCTTTCGAAAATGGACAAAGCCGACCCTCGCCAGGGTATCGCCACATCGCCCGTCGTGATCCAGTTCCAGAGCCAGATCATCCGGCTTGCCTCCATTTGTATGCAAAACTTGCAATTCCACGAGGATTTCCCGCAACTTCCGTCCGATAAAAAACAAGATTTCAAGTCGTTTCGTCAGAATTTGGGTGATATTCTGCGCGATTGTTGTGAAGCCGTTGGCGTCGAGTCGATTTTGACCCATTGTGTGCAGGGCCTGCAGGGAATTTTCCAATTGCCAGAGGACCAACGGCGATGGCAAGCGATTGAAGCCAATTTGTACTGTGTGCGGTCAATTGGCCGCAACGTTGAGCGGGCAGATACCCAGGTCATCTCGCCGTCCCTGCAAATCATCTTCCAGCACTTACCGCAGCTCGCGAGCCATCCATCGATCAAGTACACAGCGTGTCTGATCATCTCACGATACGGGTTGTGGCTTCGAGAGAACCCGCCTTTCTTGGCGCCCTTGGTGGAGTTTCTCCATCAATGCATCGTGAATAGCGCCCAGGATACCTTGGCGAATGACTGGCAAGTGCCAAGCGCAGCGGCCACGGCATTGCGGTCGCTCGCCATTGATTGCTGGTCGGCGCTTGGCAGCGAGTTGCTGCGGTTTTATCTGTATGTGGAGAGCCACGAAGCCATGGCGATCGACGACCAAGTCTTGATCCTGGAAGGCATTTGCACAGGAGTCACGAAGTCGGGCGATATGAGTGGCGTGTTTACGGTGCTGGAGCAAGTCGTGGAGCCGCTTGTGCAGCGCCTGTCGTCGGTGTTTGCCGCGTCGGTGCACGGACAGCAAGTCAACTCGACCATCGCGATGCAAGAGATCTTGCGCTTGGTGTGCCTGTACGACTACTTGACAGTGGAGGACCTCCCCCCGAGCGGCAAGAAACCACTGTTCATGTTGACCGAGCGCATCTGGGCCGCGTTTGACCAAATGCTGTTGCTTTTCCGAGGCAATGACGAGCTCGTGGAAAGGGTCTGTCGGTGCTACAAGCGGATGCTACGGACCTGTGGGTCCGATTTTAAGCCGTTTTTGCCCAATATGGTCAAAAACTTGCTCTCGTTTTACCAAAGTGAGCCCAAATCGTCGTATTTGTACGCCGGTAGTATGGTACTCAAGCATTTCCACCACGACCGTTCCAGTGAGATCCAAGAATTGCTTGGCCAGATGCTCCACAGCTTTGTGCAGGCGACGCTGCCGCTGTTCAAGTCGGTCGAGACCATGCAGTCGCATCCGGATATCATGGAAGAGTTCTTTTATCTCATGGAGCGCAGCGTGCGGTCGCTGCCACAGCTTCTCATGGTCCACACGACGACCCACGACAAAGAAGACGATTTGCTGCTCGGTCAGCTGTTGGCGTGTGCAGTCTCGGCGTTGCAAATCTCCCATAATGACGCCAACAAAGGCACGCTGTGCTTTCTGGAGCAAGCGATCGAGCGATCGGCAAAGACTGGCGGCACACCAGACTTGGTCGGGAATCAATGGCAACGCATCGTTGGAGACAGCTTTATGAGCGGTGGCAGTCGCGATCTGATCAATTGCCTGCTGCGTGGCGTGGTGCTTGGCTCGATTCCTCGGTATCGCGTCGACGAAGACTTTGGCTCGATCGCTGGTGTGCTCGTGCAACTTGCCAAGCTCAACGGTGCGCTGTTACGGCAGCGATTGGCCGAGTGGTTTGCACATGCCCAAAGTGTCCATCTTGTGACTTTCTTGACGCCCCATGAGGTGTACGACTTCCAAGACGGGCTCTTTTCCGCGGCAAATGAACGCGAGTTTCGTCGCGTGGTGCGCCATTTCGCGCGTGTGTGCTCGTCCCGAACAGAAGCGAATTTGCTGGCACCCGAGTGATCGAAAAAGAGGTGGTGGGGGCCATTCGTGGATCGATAGAGTGTGAGGAAAAAAGAGAGAGAAAAAAAAACACGAAGGAGCGACCAGAGAGATACCTGCCGTGAGGTATGTACTTTGGTGTGGTTTGCACAAAAAAAATATACAAAAAAAAGGATGAAGAAAGTGGAAAAATAAAAAATGTGTGAATTCTGTAGAAAACCCGTTGTGCTTAGAATGACAGCGAGTCTGTCGGCGAGTCGCGTTCTCCTTCCTGATCATCTTGCCCTGTGGAGCTGCTCGTCTCTCCTCGACTGCTACTACTTCCTTCCTCTCCACTGCCCGTCGTCGTCGCAGGCGACTCGCTCTTCAGCTCGCCCAGCTCGGAGACGTCAATCGCGTACGTCGAGTCAGTCGAGATCAACGGCACGGGCTCCAAAATCAAGCGCTCCTCATGGCGTGCGGTTGCTGGCGCCCTGATCGCACTTGTCGGCCGACTGGTGGTGCTGGTACTTGTTCGTCGCTCGCCTTGCAAGACGCTTTGCAAGAGTTTTTCTTCAAGACGCACGTTCGCTGAGCTGTGTCTGGCCATCGCGTCGGCTTCCGCTTCCGCCTCTTCTTGCTCTCTCAGGTATTCGCTTTCAAGCGCATCCAGTCTGTCGGTCAAGTACGCGAGCCGTGCCTCTTGGACTTCGCGTGGGCATGTCTCGTGGAGTTGCAGTGCCATGGCATGATGCAATAAGCTGGCAAACTGGCGACAGAAAAGTTCGATGAGCTCGATCGTGAGGGCGTCTTCTGTTTGTTGATGCTGGTCTTTCTCTTTCTTCATCGCCACTGACACTGGCCCCGCGTCTGCAGAAAAGAGAGACGACTGGAGACTGGATCCTGTCCTCGCGACTTGGATCATGCCAAGTGGGAGCTCCCGCCACGGAGAGCGGATCGGAGCAAGATACAACCCATTTGCGCCACCTTTGAGATCGACGGTGTCGTTGAACGTAGGCTGCGCGGTCGGATCCAATAGAATTTGACAGGATGAAACACTGGGTGTAGATAGAGAAGACGCCGTGGCATCGTCGCCGCCACCACCACCACTACCAGAGAGAAGAAGCGCACAAAGGGACGAATGGACGTTGGCGTATTTCCGGATCGGCACCAGCTGCACGTCGGAGCTGCTGCTACCAGCATCCAATTGGGCGCCCACGTGCCACACACGCATGACGTCGGCGTCCAAAATGAAAATACGAAGCTTGGTGATGCCCACTATCTCGGCAAATTTGCGCTGCGCAGCTTTCACAAGGTGAACTATCGATACGCTTGACGCAATCTCAGTGAGCGGCTCTCCCTGAGGACCAGAGGCTCTTGGTGGCGCTGCAGCCGCCTTTGCCGCGAGTGCATCGTTCATGTGGACAAGTTGCAAAACGCGGTTGTTGATGTATTGCATTTTATCCGTGAGTCTGGTCTGGGAAAGCACGACGCCCGCTTGGATCGCCAAGAGGCCACCAAGGATTTGGTCATTTGGAGAGAATGGCTTTTGTGTGGTTGTGTTCCAGCACTGCAACACAGCAAAGACACTCGGGTTTACAGCAGTTGTCGCTGTCGAAAGCTGACCCATCTGGCCATTTTCCAGTTCTCGAGTCAAAGGGATGCACAACACTTCCCGTGACTTTGTCCCAGTGATGGTATCGCTCGAACTGAAAAACCGTGGGTCGTCGTAGGCCTTGCGCACATTGCACAGTATATTCTGTCGCGCTGCTGTGCCCAAGATGCCTTTGTCCAGTGGCATTTCCCATCGCACTTGGCCACGCTCTGACGCGAGTCCCACCAGTTTCTTGCCACTGTGGTCCACGTGGAAGATCGCAGCGTGGTGACAGTGCAAGAGCTCACAGACCCGCTTCAATAACACGTGGAGAACGCCGTGGAGATCGGTGGACGCGACGATATGGAGACAGCTATGGAGCCACTTCTTGAGCACCGAAGCTAGCGCGATGGCGTTGGTGATGCTGAACTGGGAATCGACTTTTTCGAGCACTTTGAGGATATTAGGGTCGATGTACGCGTATTCATCGCCCTGGACTCCTCCTCCTCCTCCTCCGGCGGGAGTTGCCGTAACCACGGCTGCTGGAGGCGAGGCACGAATGGCCCCCATGCTGTCATTGTGGTGGATAGGTCCTCCTTTACTGGTCGAACCACTCGTCTCTTGATATTGCTGTGCCCTGTTCGTCGTCGTCGTCGTGGGGGCCACAGTCTTCTCCTCGAAAGTCTTGTTGGACCCGGCCATATGCTGCAGCGCCTCCATCTCGGCGCGGAGCCGCTTGATTTGCTGCTCCTGGTTGCGAAGGATCACTTTGTCGTCGGCGTGCCGCTCTTCCAAAACACGCACTTTCCGCTGCAATTCTTGGTTCTCGCGAGTCAGCGTTTGGATGACAAGCTGGACGGATGTGGCACTGCCGCTTTGTTTGTCACCTGCAGCGCCATCGCTGATCTTGGCGAGGTTGCTATACACCGTCGCGTACTTTTCCGAGAGCTTGTCGAACGCGTGGCGCTGATGCATATTTGCCTTGTCCAAGTCGTCGAGCTTTTTCACGAGCTGTGTGTTTTCTGCTTGCAACGCATGGTTTTCTTTTGTGGTCTGGTCGACTTGCTTCTGTAGGATGTGGCGATTCTTTGTGGCTTTGGAAAATTCTTTTTCCATGTGCAGGAGTCGCTGCTTGAGGGATGCAATAGAAATCTGGTAGTTCATTTTTTCTTCTTGCGCATCACGGTCGCGTCCTTCTATTGGAGTCACAGGTGGTAGTTCGCGAAGAGAACCAAGAGAGCTGCTGCGAGCCGCCAGTGGCATCCCCACACGGTTGTTGCTCTCTGCTTCGAAATCGTTGTCCCCCTTCGTGGGTTTCTGGAGTGTACCTGTTCGGATGTTGATGGGTAATGGGATCAATCGGCTGCGCTGCATGACGGCGAGGTGTGGACTAGTTCCCAAGCCATTGGTAGTTTTCATGAGTTGCCTCTTCTTGGACGAACTGAACACGAGTGAACTGTAGGAGTTGTGGAGAGGTAAATCTGGCGACGATCCACATCGATTCAGAATCGAAAGTGTCGTCCGCGCTTTACGAGCAGGAGGTGGCTCTCGCTCTTCGTCATCCCCAAGCAGATCATCTTCGGTCTCTTCCTGAAGGGCTGTCGCATCGTTGCCCGTACTGAAAGATGTGCGACCGCGATGCCGTACACGTGGGCCAGGCGAACCAGAGTTGAGCGAGTGGTCATGTTCCACCGACTGGCGCGATGACAATGCACCACGCTGACGGTCCAAGTCGCCTCGATTTGGAGATGGCGCTGCCGTCACCTTCGACGCAGCGGCTGCGGTTGGCAAGGTAGGAGCTGGTTGGATGACCGCTTGGTGGTTTGGCTCTTGGATAATGAAGAAAGAAGGCGTCGAAGGAGCCCCTGTGGTGGCGCCACGGCTATTGGTGGGTGATCCGTTGCGGCTCCGAGGACTCGACGACGCGGTGCGCTTCCCTGTATCACTGACAGGACTCGTCGTATTCATGGGCATCCTTTGATAGCAGCAAGCTGTGAAGATGTGGGTGCGGACCACAAAGACTCTTGGCCAACCTGCTCATGCATGCACCCAAAAATGGAGCGTAACGGGCCAAGCGTGATGGCTACACCCATGATTCCATAGGATTGGCTCAAATTTTAAAAGCGATTGACCAATCAACACCTACCATTGGTTAAATATCCGCACATTATCAAAACAATATCCAGATTATAAATCTCTAAAAGCAATATTCTCAGACTCAGAAATGCTCCGGTCGCAAATCATTTGACGCCGTGCTTGTGGTGACACAGGCGTGACACCACCGACTTGGGAGGGAGATGAGCAGTTTGGCTTCGCTGCACCCTTTTGATTTATGAGGGCCACACTGTTCTGCACAGGAGCACCCACTTCCCCCCACTTGTGAATCCACGGAACTGGCCACCAGCACCAGCAGAGCCAAGGTCTCGCAACCAACATGACCGTGACGGCGACGATCAGTGGCGCTGCTCGCGCCACCACCACCAACCAAGAGGTTGCCGAGACGCCTACGGGTATCAACACTATCGATACTAATATTGACCACGAAGCAGTTGGCCCTGAGAAGCTCGCGTACCGCCGTAAGGTGTGTGTCGTCGGGCCAAGTGGCTGGGGAAAAACCAGTCTCGTGGAGTCGCTCGTATCGCTCACGCCATCATTGGCGACAAAAGAAGACCGCACGCTTGGCATCGACTTGCACCAACTGGCGTTTACCCAAGAAGAAACGGCGACAAGTGACACCGAGTACGAGCTCGTTTTGTGGGATTTTGCTGGCCAAGATGTGTACCAGTCGGCGCACTCGCTGTTCTTTTCCAAGCAGGCATTGTATTTGCTGTGTGTCGATGTGAACGCTTGTGCTGCGGCAATGAAGGAAGCCGACGTGCTGTCTCTTCTGTCTCTTCGCCAAGGTGAAGCGAGTCGAAGCCGCTTCATGACCAAGCATATCTTCAGCTGGCTGCGCATGATCTTTGCAAGGGACCCATCGGCGGAAGTGGTGCTTGTCGGCACGAAAACGGATCTCCTCAGCGATGAAAAGACCTTGAACACTGTATGGCGAGATGTCAAGTTGCAGCTGAGTGAATGGAAGCGCCACTACATTGAAGAAATCGAAGTCGAACTGCGGCTCGCCGAGGAGGCCAGCTTCGCTTCTGTCAGTGGTAATTCCAGTGGTAGTAGTACTGGCGCTCCAACAAAGCACGCGCCTCCGATGCGAGCAACAGCGTCCATCACACGGTACTCTGGCAATGCCCACCACGTGAGCTCTTTTGAAGAGCTTCGTGACAAAGTCAATGCGATTTCCTTTGACGAGTGGCTGCCCGTGAGCTGCCTGGACCAAGCATCCATCGCCGCGGCCCGTCAATTTCTGGAAGCCAAGATCGCTGCAAGTGATCTCAACGTGGACATGTCGGGCAGCAACGCACAAGTGTTAGAAGTGATCCAAAAAAGACGCGACGCTGCGCAGAAACTGAACAGTGCACGAGACCGCATCGAGAGCAACATTGTGCCTGTCCACGCGCTGTTCACAGTGCTCATGAGGCAAGTCGATGGGCTGGACCATGAAGACTGCTCAGAAGTGTTGCGTGCGCTCCACCATCTTGGCGAGATCGCGTGGTTTGAACAAGAAAACACGGGCCCCTTGAAAGATGTCGTGATTTTACAGCCCAAGTTGCTCATTAATTTGGTCCGCGAAGCGCTGAACCACCAATTCACGATCACCGCGACCGACAACTCGGTGACCCATTTTGAAGAAGGCCGTGTGAGCCATGAAGTGCTCCAATCGTTTCCCATTTGGAAAGATTTGGACAATGAATTGATGCATGCGTTCAAGTTGTTATTACAGTACTTTCAATTAGCCTACCCGGCAAGTGACCAAGAAGTGGATTGGGATTCCGATTTGATCGTGCCGTCGTACTGGAAAGTGCGCAAACCAGCGGTGGACAAGCGGCTCTTGCAGCAACGTACTATGATGGCCCACAAAGGCGTCGTGCCGGTCGCGAGCGTCTGCTGGGAGTATGAGCTGTCCACGGAAGTCGCCGAGATGGTGTTTGAACAATTTGCGGTGCAAAGTTATACGTCTCTTTTCCAACGCACCGTGTGGCCCAACTGTATTGAATCCTTTGTGGAAGGTGATTTTGCATCCAGGATCGCTCTTTCGCCAGGAGAAATGACCCGCGATATCATTTGTGTGGAAGTCGCGGTGGAAAATGCTGAAGTCGGCTGGCAGTACTTGCGGTACTACGCCATGACTTTGGAAAAAGTACTGGATAATTATCCAGGCTTGAGTGTCTCGCGGTACATTGTCGATGCGCGAGGCGACCGCCATCGGCTCTCGGTGGCCACGCGCGCGTTGGAAGATGCGGTGCGTCGTGGGCAAGACGAGCAGACCATCCGCGCGACGATGCCCTGGCTGCCTCCGGATCTCAATTGGTTCATGGAGAAGGCCTGGCGCCATCCGGGGAAGCTGCAAGAGCTTCAAATGCGCGAACTGGTCAAGCAAACGGTGCATCGGCTCGATGTGCTCAAGAAACTGGTCGTCGCCAGTGATGCGCTGCGGCGGTACCCGGCGCTGTGGACGCTCGAGTACAGTGGAGAAGAAAAAGCCATCGTGCTCAAGATGCTCAGTGATTTATCCGGCCAGTGTTTCCACCCGCCGATCCAGCTCAGTGTGCCACCGGCGTTTCTTGCCAAATACGGTGCGTGGATCCAGAATGGGCTGTGGGTTTGCTCCAATGTCGTGCCTGAAGTGATTTCGCTTGGGATCGTGCAAAAAATCGTCGATTTTGCCTCGCCCGTGCTTGACCAGCAAGTCGGCCGTGCCTCGGCCGTGCATAGCCTCATCCAGGACTTGGATCTCTGTGAGTCGGGCGCGTTCCACTCCAAGGCAAGCGACACACTCTCTGCACAAGGCACCGTGGCCTTGCTGCGTGACATCTTGATGCTCCACGACGGAAATTTCGATGAACTCACGATCTGTGACTTGAGCAACCTGGAATGTGCCGCGACCGCCGAGGGCCATTACATTTGGGCCCACCGCCACGAGATCATGTCCATGGGCGACCAGCTCACACCGTGCGACCACGATGATTTCAAGCTCAGCGGCGTCACTGCGGACCCACCGCCGTCGTCCCAGGCCTCGTCTTTGTCGTCCTCCGCTGGTGGTGGTGCGTCCTCGTCCAACAACAACACGACAACGAGTCCATCGTCACCTACAAGCTCGTCCTCTTCTCCAAATACTTCCCCGACTAGTTCGCCAACCGCAAACGCGACCAAGATGAGTCCAAGAAACACTATTACGAACCCATCGTCCAAGGCGCTTTTTTTGCCGTTGCTTTTGCAGTTTGAGACTGCGAATGGCTTGATGGAGTGGGATTGGCGCCGCACGTACTGCAAGTGGCAGCTTTTGTATGGAGAAACGAGCACGCCGCTCGCGGCGGGCGTCACGGTGCAGCATACCGACATTTCAACGTCACCGTCGTGGGTTGCCACGCCCGGATTCAACTTGTCGTGTATCGTATCGGTGGAAATGCTGCGCCAATGCCGTCTCGTGCTTCGCTTGAAGCGTCCAAGCCGGTTTGTCGTCACGACCAAGTGAGTACTAACTTGTTCACTGTGCTGTAGGGCCTTTATTTTGATGGCTTGGCTAACGCTTGTGTGTGTGTGTGTTTTGTACTAAAACTACGTAGGCTCATTGGGGAAGGCTCGGTGTACCTGAGAGACTTTATTGACCAAGACAGTGCCCAGAATTTTGCCTGTAAACCCATTGAGGTGACGGTCGGTGACCCATCAGCGCAACGCACCGTCACCTGCACACTGGCAGTGGTGTAGTGCTGCTACGTATACGTATCGCCGAAACGACGACGTACTTGAAGAGGCTGGGAGACGGTGGCTATAGTATTTTGGGGGGGGGGGGGGGGGGGGGGGG